>SEYY01009316.1:0-5000 GCA_009176605.1 Armadillidium nasatum | reverse complement strand
TGGTTCCATTTGTTTTGGGGTAGGCACAGGATTTTCGTCTTAGGAAAGATACAGAATGATAAATACACACAATATACTATATATATATATATATATATATATATATATATATATATATATATATATATATATATATATATATATATATATATATATATATATATATATATATATATATATATATAAAGTGATGGGCGAATCCGAATCAGGATTCGAAGGATTTTTCATGGATTCTAATTCTGATCTGGATTCGATAATTTTAAAAATTACTGAATTCGGATTCGGATTCGAGAAATTCAAAACATTTGGATTAGGATTCGATTCGGATTCGAAGGATCTGGATTTGAATCCGGATTCTAATCTTTTCATTTACTGTTATATCAAAATTTATATAACTTGCCTTATTTTTCCTTCTAAAAAAAAAATTATGGCCTCTTACCAAAAACTATATATATATATATATATATATATATATATATATATATATATAATATATATATATATATATATATATATATATATATATATATATATATATATATATATATATATATATATATATATATATATATATATATATATATATATATATATATATATATATATATATATATATATATATATATATATATATATATATATATATATATATATATGCGTATGTTGTGTGATGTGGGTGTGTGTGTACATCTTCAGCCAATCTACATTCATAAAACATCGGAAAACATTTATATCTCTGAATGTAAAGTTTAATTTTTGTTTGCCCTATTAATAACAGAGAATATAGAAAACACCTCAAGTTCATGAAGTTCTCTTTGGCTTAAAACAAAAGAAATGAGCTGCATTTCATTTCATTCTTCAATAATATAATCTTCCATTCTGGAGTTGTTTATTTTAAGTAACAAAAACAGATATGCAATCAACAGCAGACTCTTCAAGTTTCTCTCTTTCTCTATCTATCTATCTATCTATCTATCTATCTATCTATCTATCTATCTATCTATCTATCTATCTATCTATCTATCTATCTATCTATCTATCTATCTATCTATCTATCTATCTATCTATCTATCTATCTATCTATCTATCTATCTATCTATCTATCTATCTATCTTTTTTAATCGAAGTAATTATTTATCATTTTAATTATAACTATTATTTATTTACTTATCATTCCATCTCTCTTTATCTCTCATATATATATATATATATATATATATATATATATATATATATATATATATATATATATATATATAATATATATATATATATATATATATATATATATATATATATATATATATATATATATATATATATATATATATATATATATATATATATATTATATATATATATATATATATATATATATATATATATATATATATATATATATATATATATATATATATATATATATATATATATATATATATATATATATATATATATATATATATATATATATATATATATATATATATATATATATATATATATATATATAATAATAATATATAATAATAATAATAATAATAATAATAATAATAATAATAATAATAATAATAATAATAATAATAATAATAATAATAATAATAATTTATCAATCAATATGCAAAACATCTTTTCCAATCTAAACATGACAATGAAAAAGTTATTAAAGAAATATTGTGAAAACGGAAATAAGAAGGGGAAAAGAGTGAAGTGACAGAGAGAGGGAGAAAGGGAGAGAGAGTAAGGGAAAGAGAAAAAGAGAGAGGATTTTCTCTCCTTTTTTTCTATTAAGAAAGTTTTTTAGCGTTTTTTTTTTATAAAAGATAATAGAGTGAATATTGAAATTTTAAACTCTATTGGGTCTACCTTTTTCAGTTCCAAGCAAATGAATCGCAAGCATCTATGCATATATATATATATATATATATATATATATATATATATATATATATATATATATATATATATATATATATATATATATATATATATATATATATATATATATATATATATATATATATTCTAAAGGTTATTTGAAGAAATGAATCGCTTCTCATTATTGAAACGAAATATTCATTTCTGAAATTCAATAGTCAATCATCAAACATCAAACGTCAATTGTCAACTGTTAATCTTTAGTCGTTCAGTTTGTCAAACATTAATTGTCAAGTTTGTCAAACGAAAATCTTCAGTTATTTCGAATTATTGTTTCTAAACGGAGTTTAAAATTTATTCATAAATTTCTTCGTTTCGAAACGAGAGTTGAAAGAGAGAGAGAGAGAGAGAGAGAGAGAGAGAGAGAGAGAGAGAGAGAGAGAGAGAGAGAGAGAGAGAGAGGCAGGTTGCAACAGATTTCTCGAAAATTTATTTATTTTTAATAGATAGATAGAGAGAGAGAGAGAGAGAGAGAGAGAGAGAGAGAGAGAGAGAGAGAGAGAGAGAGAGAGAGAGAGAGAGAGAGAGAGAGAGAGAGAGAGAGAGAGAGAGAGAGAGAGAGAGAGAGAGAGAGAGAGAGAGAGAGAGAGAGAGAGAGAGAGAGAGAGAGAGAGAGAGGCAGGTTTGCAACAGATTTCTCGAAAATTATTTATTTTTAATAGATAGATAGATGATAGATAGATAGAGATAGAGAGAGAGAGAGAGAGAGAGAGAGAGAGAGAGAGAGAGAGAGAGAGAGAGAGGCAGGTTTGCAACAGATTTCTCGAAAACTTATTTATTTTTAATATATAGATAGATAGATAGATAGATAGATAGATAGATAGATAGATAGATAGATAGATAGATAGATAGATAGATAGATAGATAGATAGATAGATAGATAGATAGATAGATAGATAGATAGAGAGAGAGAGAGAGAGCGGGTTTAGAAGAAATATTTCAACAATATATTCCCCTTTTTAATTGTTCAAAAATTTCTTTCATTTTCAATTTCGAAACCGAACACAGTTCTCACCCACCTCTCCCCCCGATCGCGCCCCTCCCAGCCTCATACGCACACACAAAATGCAAAAGATTTTCGAGTTGCGAGGTACAAAAAAAAAATTCTGAGGTCTGGATTTGTAATAAATATTATTTAGATTTGCAATTTGCATTTTGTTGATTGTAAATAGTTTTCAATTCATAAAGCGTTTTTGCGCCATTTTGACACTAGGAATGGCTTCAAATATAAAACAAACGACCAATATTTATTTTACTTATTTTTTACACAATTTTATCATTAATGATAATAATAATAATAATAATATCTATAATAATAATAATAATAATAATAATAATAATAATAATAATAATAATAATAATAATAATAATAATAATAATAATAATAATAATAATAATAATAATAATAATAATAATAATAATAATAATAATAATAATAATAATAATAATAATATTATTCATTTTTAAAAGCTAAAAATTTATATAGACATTACTTATTGGAAGTAATTTGAAACTGTTTGAAAAAAATTAAAATATTTTTAAAAGAAACTGAGTCACTTTTTATTTATTTAATTTCTATTCTTTCTTAATTAAGAACAACGACTCTTCAAGAAGTTCATAAATGTCACTCTTCCTCACAAGTACCCCGAAGTACATAAAAGTCACTCTTCCTCACCAGTACACTGAAGTTCATAAATGTCACTCTTCCTCACAAGTACCCCTAAGTACATAAAAGTACCCCTAAGTACATAAATGTCACTCTTCCTCACAAGTACCCCTAAGTACATAAATGTCACTCTTCCTCACAAGTACCCCGAAGTGCATAAATGTCACTCTTCCTCACCAGTACCCAGAAGTTCATAAATGTCACTCTTCCTCACCAGTACCCAGAAGTTCATAAATGTCCCTCTTCCTCACAAGTACTCCTAAGTACATAAATGTCACTCTTCCTCACAAGTACCCCGAAGTGCATAAATGTCACTCTTCCTCACCAGTACCCAGAAGTTCATAAATGTCACTCTTCCTCACCAGTACCCAGAAGTTCATAAATGTCCCTCTTCCTCACAAGTACCCCAAAGTACATAAATGTCACTCTTCCTCACCCTTACACTGAAGTACATGTTTATACCTCTGTAAAAACTCATACCATAATCCTCTTTTAAATGTCGAAACACTCTATACAGCTTGAGTAACTGTTACATCATTCTCTTGTCATAAGTATTTGTTGTATGCACGACACAAGTGGCGGTACTTTCATCTCACTGCCAATTAAAAAGGTAGAAACATTTCTACTCTCTTCATTCCAAAATGTTCTAAGGGTTTAAAACCACGAACTAAGTCTCAACGGCTTGTAACAGAATATTACTCGTATATTATTATGAATTATTATTATTATTTTTTAATTATTATTATTATTAATCTTATTACTCGTATAACTAGTCTTCACGCAAACCCTCAAAATTTCTTTCACGATAATCACCTTTGACCAGATATGATTTATAACCTGTTCTATAATGTACAGTAATATTGACAGTTTCAATGTTTTTAATGTTATTATTAAACAAATTATTACATTTTGTTATAATAATAATTAATATTATAATATTTCTTTCTATTAAGTATTCGGAAGCTATTTATTAAATGTTGTGTCATTCTTTTAATCCATTTAAAATTAGATGATATATCAGAGCTATGTTCATTAAAGTTTTTATAGTATCTATCTTATATTTTAGAAGAATGAAAGAATAAAATTTCTATGACGTTTCCTTGATGCTAAAATTGATATTAACTAACTTTCCATTAAAAATCTGATAGGTGGAATAAATATTCTTAAAATGCAGATGAATATGAAATACTATTTCGACTACTTAAGATAGAAAAAGAAACAATTTAAAATATAAAAAGTCCTTTAATAAAAAGGTAGAAGATATTTCCCCATTCATAAAAGTAATATTAAACTCGATTTCATAAATCATTCACCCCGACACAAGCAGAACACAAGCTGTAAATAACATTAACGCTAACTGCACACCATCTGGTCTCATCTGCAAGCAATCCAAACA
>SEYY01009315.1:62500-67218 GCA_009176605.1 Armadillidium nasatum | reverse complement strand
TCCTCTCTCTCTCTCTTCCTCTCTCTCTCTCTTTCTCTCTATTTGTCTCTCTCTCTTTCTTTCTCTCTCTCCTTTTTCTTTTAATTAGGTCACTTGAGTTACGACATCCCACTGGATATGATCCTTTACATCAGAAAAGAAACATCTCCTTTTGTCCTTAGAGCGGTCTTCAATAACGTCAAAGAATTCTCTACTTCTGTCAACAGTCCCGAAGATTATGAAATGCAGGTAATTATTATTGTCATATGGTAATACAGTAAATAAAATGAAGACTATGTATTTATTATGCTCCTAATTTATTTATATTTTGCTTAATAAAGTTTAGAAGTTTGAGTTGAATAACTTAGTAAATTTTTTATCCAATAAAGTAGCAGATTGGACAAATAAAACAGGTATCAAACAAGCAAAAATAATTTGTTAGGTTTTATATGGTAATAATGATGGTTATTAGAACATTTTATAAGCTTAAACTATTTTAAATTTAAGAATGTACAGGTTTATCAACATTTTACAGTATCCAGTTAAAAAAAAATACAAAATATATCTTTAAAACTATATTTTACTTTTGAAGCGTTTTATTTGCACCACCCTGTATAATCTGTACAGGTTACTTTGCTGCCATTACTAATTCATCACTACCCTGCAAATGGTTTTGCTAATCGATCAGAAGAACTCCCATTCATTCGTGACACAACCAACCAACTTATCAAAATTGTTTGTAGAATCTACAAGCCTTGCATCGATGAAGCTCGAGAAGTATTCAGTCTGTGGATGCACAATTCTAGCTCAGTGTAAGGACGAATTACATATTTTGTAGAAAAAATAGTTTGTTCGTTTTAAAACGGTTAAATTTATATTTGAGAGGTTTATGTAAATTTTATATAAAAATCATTTTGGAGAGTTTTATAAATTACACAACCCCTTGTTAATGGTTTCCATCTTATAGGAGGGGAGGGGGGAAGGGATTGGAAGAATTTGACTGAAAAAATTTTATTTATTTTTATTTCAAAAAACTTATGCCTCGTCATTTTCATTTATTCAACAAATTCGCCAGCACTTTGACTGCGGAACATATTTGATCAATGGGATGTAAAGTGAAGATACATTGCATATATAGTTTTTTTTTTCACATATTATTTTTAAAAATAAATATTATTCGAAATATACTTGATCAGAAATAAGTATTTCCTTATACATACTCTCTGTGCCATATATACAGAATTATGGATGAAGATCTCGTTGGAACAATTCTATCAGTTGGAGTGGGGGGACATGATGCAAGTGAATGGGAAAAGTTTCTTGGAAGATTTCAATCAAGTAAGGATGTAGTTGAAAAAGAACGACTCTTACCGTACCTCACCAGCACAGAACGATCGAAGAATCTTCTCAGGTAATATTTTTTGTATTCATGCTTTATTTAAAACAAACCATTTTTTTTTTAATTAGAAATATTAATAATAGTAAAAGTTTTATATATTTTATAAAATAATACTAATTTTTTTTCACTTTATTTGAATAATTTAATAATGAGAAATACCAAGAGAATTAATATAAGAATTATTTCAGACTCCTTGATGCTCTGTCTGTCGAAGGTCTACAGTCAAAGTCATCCCATTTCCTGTCCTTAGGAATGAAGAAAATAGCCGAAAACCCCAAAACAACTCATTTGGCCTGGAAATATCTGATTCAAAACTGGCCTGTGTAAATATAGTTCTAATTATATGATTGTATTGCTTGTATTTTTATGCTTACATGTTTATAATACTTTGCAATTAAATATGTAAATGTTAACAGGCTTAGTATGCTGCCAAGACCGTTAGATTACATCGCGTCTGTAACTCCGTATTTGAGAACCCGATCACAGTACGAAGAGGTAAAGTCATTTATTTGTTTATTTATTTTTTTTTATTTATTTTTTTTTTTATATTACCTCTGGTGGGCAAAGGCAGAGGTCAACAAGTTACCACCAGAGTTAGGGAACAATCCAGAAATCGGGTCAATTTAAAAGGTCGACATGTCCCGATACACGGCGTTTAAAAGTGTGTAAGTCATAGGAAGTTGGAAAAATAGATAAAGGTAGTGTGTTCCAGACTTTACCAGTGATTTATGAATAAAACTTGTTTGATCCTGGGACTCAATTGTCGAGCCATCTGAATGGCATTTGATTCATATTCTTCCTCTAGTTATTTTGAATGTCTTATAAGTAAAATTAAGAATGGAATTGTCAAATTAGTTTTATAGTCAACTGGACTTCGATATATTTTTCAATTAATAATTAATGAAAAACTTTAATACTTTATTTAGTTACTTTTACAATAAAATTTCCTAATTCTTACAGTTAAACAAATTTACTGAAAATGTTTTGAAGTTACCCCCAAAGGAGAAGAATTTTGTACGAAAAATTTCTCGACGAATTTGGTCAAAAATCGAATCCGACAATCGAAAATTCAATGGACTTCAATCTTGGCTTAAGCGTCGTAGAAAATACTTGGTGTGAAGTAGCATTTAATCTTTAATTGTAAACTTTTTTGTTAACTTTTTTTTACATCTTAATTAAATAAAGTATTAAAAAATCTCACAAAATATTATTTTATTACCAATTTTTTTTCTCGCCATTCTCCTGGAAGTGTAAACACTTATCAGACTTCCTGAACGAAACTCCAACCACGCAGTCGATCTTCATACATCTTAGTATTCTCCACCTCCTCCCCTACCCTTGACCACATCTTGACATTATTTCTCCACCTGAAACTCGGTCTGTCCGCTCTACTTTCCAACGGTGTCCACTCACAGTACCTCTTTGCATACTTTCCATCATTCATTCTTTTCAAATGTCGAAACCAATGTAGTTGTCCTTTCTCTATGAGCGTCAGTATGTTCTTCAATCCCAGCACCCTTCTTATATCATCGTTTCTTATTCTATCCAGTCTCGACACTCCATCAATTTTTCTCAATACCCTCATTACACTTGCCTGTATTGTACTTTGGCTCCACGCTTCATGTCCATAAGGTCGTATTGGTCTTAAAGTACTTGTATATATTACTGTGCAGATCCCTAAGCAGCGGAAACAGCGAGACAAGCTCTCCGTTGAACTTACCAATTCTTTGATTTAATCCAGTGTCATATCATTCCCTGTTCCAAAATATACTCCGAGGAATTTAAAATGGTCTATTTGTTTCATCACACGATCATTCCTGCTTACCTTCATTCCCCTAGCCGTCAGTACTTCCTCCCACGCAGCAACGAAACTATTTAGAGCTCTCTCCGTTTTAGTCACCAATGTAAAGTCATCGGCACAGCCAAAGATTACGCCATCCGTCCCGCTCTGCACCAATCTTCCACAATAATCCATCAAGATTATAGTAAATAGAATCGGTGAAAGTATACTACTCTGCTCTACCCCAGTCGTAACCTCAAACCAGTTATTGCTATTCATCTGATCAGCTTGCTTGGTACCTCATATTCTTTACTCCTTAATATATTCCACAAAATTCTTCTTGATACTCTGTCAAATGCCTTTTTCAAGTCGACGAAAGGAAGATAAACTTTTTTATTAAATTCTCAGTTCTTTTCACAGATCAATTTTAATGTAAAAAGAAGGTCGATAAATCTGTTCGGTCTGAATCCATACAGCCACTCATCCAACCTGTTTTCTACTATTATTCTTAATCTTCTCTCCAAATTCTTTTCATATACTTTCATAATATGAGGCATGAGGGCAGTCCCTTTGTAATTCTTACAATCTTAAATATGAGGCATATTACCGACCTATTCCACGCTTCCAGTGTTTTTCCCTCGTCACAACACTTATTTACTATTTCTGTCATCCATTAAATTTTTTCTTCTCCAGTACTTTTCAATATCTCCGCAGGTATCATATCTTCACCAAGTGTTTTACCATTTTTCATGTTACTCAGTATATAGTCCACTTCCTCTCGAGTTATCGGCCATTTCTCACCCACCTCTAACATCTCCTCCTCCATCTCATCCTCTAGTGGGTATATAACCTCTATGTAGCTCATCAAAATATGTCCATCTTCTACAAATATAAGTTAGGCAAATGAGCAATTCTCCCTCCTAGACTTTCACAGCGTAGGCTAGCGGTATTCAACCTTTCCTATAATTTTTCGCCATTCTTTATATAAGTTTTCTCGCACCCAATAGATTAGCCTCTAGGTCTCTACCTATTTTTCTCTATGTATTTTCTTTTTCTCTCCTCTTTACTCTGTCCGCTTCTCTTCTTACTTTCTCTCCTCCTCTCTCCTCGTCTTTTTCCATTTTCTAAAATAAGTCATTTTATTTTTTAAAGCTCCTTTGACGTGATCATTCCACCAAGCAGTTTGCTTTTTCATCCTTCTATGTGTAATTTTAACTTTCACAATCTGTTCGGAAAGCTCCATCAGAGTGCAGTGAAAAGTCATCCAGCTCTCCTTCACACTCCAGTCCGTCATCCCATTTCTTCTTCTCTCACCAATCGTTCTCTGAAATTCATCTCTGCAAGCAGTGTCCTGCAGTTTTCCAATCATGAATCTTTTTCTAGGTCTATCTGTTTAGCGATTCCTGTTTTCCAATCTTAATTTTCCCACAACCATTCGGTGGTCGGAGCCGCCCAACAAGGATAGTATGCTCTTTACATCTCTGAACAGCTTTTTGTTGCTTGTCAACATCAAATCAATAATCGACTTCTCATATATCTGGATATTATAGCTTCACCTGT
>SEYY01009315.1:45000-50000 GCA_009176605.1 Armadillidium nasatum | reverse complement strand
TTCAATAATTTTTAAAAACCTATTATTATATATATATATATATATATATATATATATATATATATATATATATATATTATATATATATATATATATATATATATATATATATATATATATATATATATATATATATATATATATATATATATATATATATATATATATATAAGGGGTCTTTTCGGTTTAACGAACCTGTAAATTTTTTTATGGACTTCTTCTTTGAATTTTCTCTTCCATTATTAATAAATTCATTTATGACTATAACAAAAGATAGAGACTCAAAGAATAAAGTTTTATTCATCATAAAGACTATTATTATTATTATTATTATTATTATTATTATTATTATTATTATTATTATTATTATTATTATTATTATTATTATTATTTCAATAAACTTGATGAAAATTGAAACAGTTGAGAAATAAAGAAAATATTATTAATTATTTCATTTATTTATTTAATAGACCTATTAGAAAGTATATATATATATATATATATATATATATATATATATATATATATATATATATATATATATATATATATATATATATATATATATATATATATATATATATATATATATATATATATATGACCTTGTCAAGAAGATGCTCCCATTCCATTTTTAGCAACGTTTCTTTCCTTACATAACCTAACCTAACCTAACCTAACTTAACCTAACCTAACCTGGCCTAATCTAGCATGACTAAAAATGTTCCAAAATAAAGAATCAAACGTACTTATGAGTAATATTCTAGACAAGGACTCTATATATATATATATATATATATATATATATATATATATATATATATATATATATATATATATATATATATATATATATATATATATATATATATATATATATATATATATATATATATATATATATATAAGGAGAAAGCAAGGCCTAGTTTCTATTTTGTTAAACTGGTTAAATTGATAAGGACTATTTGATTGTGTGTTCCGAAACGTTGAATGGATTTCTTGTTAAATAAATACGGACCAAAACGTTTGTTTATTTTGAGAGTAATTTTAAAGCTTAAAATAAAAAATCATTTTATTTTAAATGTTTTCTTGTAACCTTAATGTAATTGGTTTTATTTATTTATTTTATTTGTTTATTTAATTTTATTTTTGTTAATTTAATTTATTTAATTTAAAAAAAAAAAAAAAAAAAAAAAAAAAATATAATATATATATATATATATATATATATATATATATATATATATATATATATATATATATATATATATATATATATATATATATATATATATATATATATATATATATATTATATATATATATATATATATTATTTATTTATTTTTTTAATTATTTATTTAATTAATTATTTATTGGAATCTGTTTAGAAAAACTTTGTCTTTACTCTACTTGCATCGTGTATAATTGTTATGAGTTCTTTACCCCCATTTCTGATTAGGGGAACCGTGAAGAAAGGGGGTGGGGGGGAGGGAGGCCCTTAGGAAAACGGGAATCTTCTTTCTTCCTTATTGGTAATCATTAGGAAACAATAGAAAGAATAAGGAGGGTTTATGTTGGGTGATCATCAAGTAATAAATAATTCCAGTGATATAAAATGAATTAATTTTTTAGGGGGATATTTTATTTTTTTGGGGGGTGGGAAGGGGGTTGGGCCGGGAGGGATGGTTTGTGAAATTTAATTTCTTAATTTAGGAAAAGGAATTTGTAGGTTTTTAATGCTTTTAAATATATAGATTTATAATAGAAACAGAGCTCAAGAAAATTTTATTGGCAATTGTCGCACCTGTCACCGAGAGAGAGAGAGAGAGAGAGAGAGAGAGAGAGAGAGAGAGAGAGAGAGAGAGAGAGAGAGAGAGAGAGAAAGAGGAGAGAAGAGACAGAGAGAGAGAGAGAGAGAGAGAGATTTCCACATGTACCCAATTTTTTAAAAATTTTTTTAAACAACATTATTGAACATTAGAAAAAAATATACTCTAACGGAATATAATTTTATTTTATTTTTTATAACAAAATTTAATTTAAAAATAAAAAAAAAAAAAAAAAAAAAAAAAAAAAAAAAAAAAAAAAAAAAAAAAAAAAAAAAAAAATTTTTTTTAAAAATTTTTTAAAATTTTTAAAATTTTTATTTTTTTATTTCTAATTAAATTAAATCAATCTTTTTCACAGGTGGATAAATGGATTCTTATTTGTTTGAGGTTAGGTTAGGTTAGATTAGGTTAATTTAGGTTAGGTTAGATTAGGTTAGGTTAATTTAGGTTAGGTTAGGTTATTATAAGCCACAAAATTTGGCAAAATGACTAAAATGACCTTTATATAACCTATATATAAGGACCATTTTTGGTCGTTTCCTGTTTGTTGGTTTGAACACATGTAATTTTATCCAATCCATTTTTTTATTTTCCAAATAAATAATTTTAATTAATTAGTATTTGGTTGTCTCAACTCCGAAACCCCGGAACCCCGGCTTCATCATTTTAAATTATCCGATTTCGAGGCCTCCTGCTTCGGATCCGGCTCTGTCTCGGCATCCGCAAGACTTCAATACTGTATTCATCTCCCTCTCTGCCCCTTTTTTTTTTATTTTTTTTTTTTATATACAATGAAAATTATTTTTCTACACAAAGATATGAAAGTGGGAATCGAGCTTTGATTTTACAATGTCATCTTTGTCTAGAACTCTAGATTATGTTGAGAAGTGGAGAGAGGAGCCGGGGGAGGGAGGCGAGGTAGGGAGGTGGGGTAGCAGTGTATTTTGACCTTCAATAGAAATGGTACACCTTATTTTATTATTTTAATATTTCATACTTCAAGGGGTTACAGCTCCCACATTACTACCTCTTCACTTATTTTCTTCATCACCCACATTTTATTTGAAGATAATTTCGCCATTTTTAATATGGAAGAATAACAAAAAACATATATATATATATATATATATATATATATATATAATATATATATATATATATATATATATATATATATATATATATATATATATATATATATATATATATATATATATATATATATATATATATATATATATATATATATATATATATATATATATATATATATATATATATATATATATATATATATATATATATATATATATATATATATATATATATATATATATATATATATATATATATATATATATATATATATATATATATATAAATCAAAGTTCAAAGTTGAAAGGGTTTTTCCCTTGAATCCAAAGTGTATCCCTCCTCCGGTATAGGAATGTCACATGACTTATTATCTCCGTCTGTCCGAGGATAAAAAATATTATAATAATTGATTATTTTTTTTTAAATTTATAAATATATCTGCAGGCTATCCATATATATATATATATATATATATATATATATATATATATATATATATATATATATATATATATATATATATATATATATATAATATATATATATATATATATATATATATATATATATATAATATATATATATATATATATATATATATATATATATATATATATATATATATATATATATATATATATATATATATATATATATATATATATATATATATATATATATATATATATATATATATATATATATATATATTTAATATAATATATATATTAAAGTAATTAAAATGGCAGTTTTTTTTTTTTTTTTTTTTTTTTTTTTTGAACTATCCAATTATTTATATAAGGAAGCGTTCGCTCGTAAAGTGATTATTAGTAATTTGTCAGTTTATTAGTATTATTTTTTGTTGTTGTTGTTGTTTGAATGCCAGGCATGATATTTATATTTATTTATTTTTTAATTAAAAGTTTAAAACTAAAAAAAAAGAAGTTAAATTAACAAAAATATATCTTTAATTTATTTTATAATTTTTATTTTATTTTTAAAACACGTTTTTAAAATATTAATATATATATAATATATATATATATATATATATATATATATATATATATATATATATATATATATATATATATATATATATATATATATATATATATATATATATATATATATATATATATATATATATATAATATATATATATATATATATATATATATATATATATATATATATATATATATATATTATATATATTAAAGTAATTAGTAAAATTAGACACTTAAAAATTCCTTGTTGATAAGCCTTATCATAAATGTAATTTTTCGTAAAATTGCAAATTATTTGATAAAGAAATCACATAAAAAAAAAAAAATATTACAATGTAGAAAAAAGAAATCTTTTACTGCAGTTTTTGAGCTCCACGACCTTGACTGGGATGCCCTCTGGCGGCGCGAGTCACGATATGTGCTTATAAAGCATCCCAAAATGACGCCCAAATATCATCGGTCTTGCTTCATATTGAATTCCTTTTCAGTAATAATAATAATAATAATAATAATAATAATAATAATAATAATAATAATAATAATAATAATACTAATAATAATAATAATAATAATAATGGTAAAGGTAAGCAAATTTCTGACCTTTCGATATATCGAAACTCCACTATAGATATTTTAGATGTTATACAGAATTTAAAAGTGTGACTCTGGTGTTACAACGCCATCTTTGTCTAGATTATGTTGGGAAACCTAACCTAACCTAACCAGACCTAACCTAAACTAGTATAACTTGACCAAACCTAACGAGAACTAACCTGATATAATCTTCCTGATACTGATTATTATTATTATTATTATTATTATTATTATTATTATTATTATTATTATTATTATTATTACTATTAAGATTTACCAAAATTTACAGATTTACTCCTCAGATAATCTTTAATTATGAATTTTTACGAAAACTAAAATAGAAAATTTCAACTGTTAACATTAGTACTTGGCAACTCTTCAGGATTAAAGTTAATTTGCTGAAATAGAATTCGCAAAGAGGTCTTAATTTGCTCAAGACAAGTAAATACTCTTTTCATGGTTATTTTAC
>SEYY01009315.1:7500-37500 GCA_009176605.1 Armadillidium nasatum | reverse complement strand
CTATAATGATGCCTCCTCACGCTGCTTTCACCTTACCTCCTAAAAAGGCTAATTCTATATATGACATGAGAATTCTCGCAGCCCATCCACCTCCTCCAGCTTCTGTAGGAGCTATATACGGTACACTACCTGTTCGACCGCCAGGAATAGATAGACGTAGCTTAGTTGGAGCTCCCGCTGGTATTCCTCCCCAGCTTTTGCCCCCAATGGCTCGCCCTCGACCTATAGTACTTTCCGAAGGAGGAACCGCTGAGCCCTTACCTGTGAGATCTCCTCCAGATAAGACTAGCACACTTCCATTAGATGTTGCCAGTAAAATGACCGACACAAACAAAGACGAAAAACACAAGGAAAAGTGTCGAGGAGGACTTTGTGTTGGAATGATCGTGATGGGGGTTATATGTACAGGTCTTCTCCTAGGCATTCTTCTTGTATTTATATTATGAAAAGAGATGCAAATACCCTGGGCACAAGAGTCAAAATATATATCGCTCATTAAAGCATAGTAAATTTTACTTAACTATTTTGTATAAAGAATTCAGATTTCATTTTGTAGGTTTTTATTATTTTCATTATTATTATTATTTATTATTATATTATTATTTTTATTTCATTATTTTAATATATTGCTGAATCAAATTTATAGAAAATATATCAATTAATTTTAAGTTTATTATAAATATTATTATTATTATCATCAGAATATCATTGATATATATATATATATATATATATATATATATATATATATATATATATATATATATATATATATATATATATATATATATATATATATATATATATATATATATATATATATATATATATATATATATATATATATATATATATATATATATATATATATATATATATATATAATTTAGTTTTTTAACAGTAAACAACGAAAACTACATTGACAGTTATTTGTAACTGTTCATTATTGCAACTGTAAATACTGTTTATATGTGTTTTATTCTTTGTTGAACATATAATAAAATATAGTAGACAAAAATACAATATATCGTATGCATCTCGAATTTAATAATATCGATTTTAATCGATTAATCGTATTAGTTGATCATACTATCATACTTGATCAATAGTTTTTAATCGATTAATCGGTTTAGTTGAGATAGTTTTTAATCGATTAATTAGTGTAACCGATTTATTTGTATTTTTTTTTTATTAAACATTTTAGTCGATAAATTAATGTTTTAATCGATTATTGAAAATTTTAGGAGTAATACCTTCAATAGATCGGTTTAATCGATTAATCAGTTTAACAGACTTTGATTAAAGATTTAGTCGGTTAATTAATATTTTAATCGATTAATCTTCTTAAATCTATTAATCGAAATATTTTACTTAATAATAATTCCAAGGTGTTAATGTAATTACTTTCTTTTAATCGATTAATAAATTATTTATATCGATTCATGTTACATTAATCGATTAATATTCAGATATTTTGATTATTTAATTTTTATTTCACAATTTATTTTTTTTATATTTTTTATTTAATATATATATATATATATATATATATATATATATATATATATATATATATATATATATATATATATATATATATATATATATATATATATATATATATATATATATATATATATATATATATATATATATATATATATATATATATATATATATATATATATATATATATAGTTAAATTTTATAACCAAGTATAAATACATTTTTTAACCACATAGTTCTAATTTTATTTTCAGCCCCTCCCCCATATATATATATATATATATATATATATATATATATATATATATATATATATATATATATATATATATATATATATATATATATATATATATATATATATATATATATATATATATATATATATATATATATATATATATATAATTTAACGGTAAAAGAAACACAATGATAAATAACTCTGTATGTATAGAAGTATATATAGACATGCAATTTGGTGACAATATAAAAATTTTAAATATTAATTTGTGAGCACAAATTCTAGGACAGAAAGAACATAAAAATATGTCAATTTTATTTAATCAGTTAAGAGTTATGTAAAGAGAATGAAAAATAAAAATGAAGATAAGAACATACATTCCTATATGTGAAATCAGTGATTGTGATTGAACCAAGGAGATTCTAAAGAATAAGTTCCTCCAATAAGGATGGTGAAAATATTTTATTTCATCCTGAGTAACTTGAATTAAAGATAGAAAAGTTTTGCTTTGATGAGATCAAATCTCATCAACGAAGGGCATCACAAGTTTAGAGCAAGTGAACTACTCGCAATGACAGCTCAAGATGCTCTCCATATAGTAAAAAAAAAAATGACAGAGGTAAAATTATTATTTAAATCGCTTGGAAAAAAACAAAATTAAAGTGACACAAGATGGACGCTTGTTGGAGTGGGGAGACCGACAGACAAATTTGCTTCCCAAGTTAAAAATACTCTCTTGGACAATAAATCAAAAATAACCAACACGAAAATAACATCAATTACTTACATAAACTTATCATATCAACAACTTCAACAGTTTTAATTACTTCTTTGCAGCATATACAGCAGAATTAAAACCTATTCATCAACACAAACATCTTCCTTAGCGGTTGTCTACCCAAATACAAACCTAACCTCTACAAGATCTACAAAAGCTAAGTAATTAAATCAATTTCCCTAGCTCCTCTCATTTTCATTCTTTATTCTGAAAATGAAACTATATCATCAATTATAATTATCAATAAATATAATCTGTATAATTGTATAATTTAAGTCCTTGAGAGTTATATCGGTGTAATTCAGACAAACATTAAGAAATATAAAACACTCGTGAAACACTTAATAAAAATCCCAATAAATTAAAAGAAATAAATTAAAATATTTAAACCATGCATGAACTAACTAACTATTATGTAAATAATTAAACATAAATGTATAATAATTTTAATATCTACTTTCAAAATTATTTACAAATAAAAAATTTAAAACCGAAATTCAATAAAAACTGTTAATAATTATCACTTTAAAATAAACACCCAGAAATTAATACCCCACTATCAGCGTACGTGTGTATGTGCACTTGTATATTAACTATTTAAATTTAAATTTAACAAGGACTAATTTAAACAATTACAAATCAAAATTTATTGAAGTAAAATCGAATATTTATAATCTTTAGCAAAATACACAAATAAATATTTTCTCTATATATATATATATATATATATATATATATATATATATATATATATATATATATATATATATATATATATATATATATATATATATATATATATATATATATATATATATATATATATATATATATATATATATATATATATATATATATATATATATATATATATATATATATATATATATATATATATATATATATATATATATATATATATATATATATATATATATATATATATATATATATATATATATATATATATATATATATAACCTTGGCATTAACCAATTAACTTCTTTATTGAAAAAGCATTGTTTTCTTTTCACTAAACAATTTGCCAATTAATAATAATAATAATAATAATAATAATAATAATAATAATAATAATATAATAATAATAATAATAATATGAATTGAAACTGACATTATATTTTTATATTTAGACCCAACCCAAAACTTAAATAAAATGAAAAACAAATGTAAAATATCAATTTAAAAATAAAACTATATATATATATATATATATATATATATATATATATATATATATATATATATATATATATATATATATATATATATATATATATATATATATATATATATATATATATATATATATATTATATATATTATATATATATATATATATATATATATATATATATATATATATATATATATATATATATATATATATATATATATATATATATATATATATATATATATATATATATATATATATATATATATATATATATATATATATATATATATATATATATAATAAAATAATTTTTCTTATATTTATATATTTTAAATTAAAATTTATATTAATAATATTCTATGATAATTATATATTATATATATATATATATATATATATATATATATATATATATATATATATATATATATATATATATATATATATATATATATATATATATATATATATATATATATATATATATATTATATATATAAAAAAAATAAAAAAAAAAAAAAAAAAAAAAAATCCGAGTTCAAAAAAAAAAAAAAAAAAAAAAAAACATGTAGGTGTGTTTTGCTAACCTGTATTCCTGATGTAGTGAAATAAGGTATTTCAAATCTAACTTGTATAGGAGGCTTTCCTTCTGTTTCTTCACTGACAACACTGGGTAACCCAAAGTGGGCCC
The DNA here is from genome assembly GCA_009176605.1 of Armadillidium nasatum. Taxonomy (NCBI): domain Eukaryota; kingdom Metazoa; phylum Arthropoda; class Malacostraca; order Isopoda; family Armadillidiidae; genus Armadillidium; species Armadillidium nasatum. The sequence goes on along the minus strand of SEYY01009315.1, from coordinate 33,086 downwards.
TCATCAGATATTCCTTTCCTCCCTAAGTATATGAAAAAAATATTAATTAATAACTAAGTGATAAAACTACTGCAACAACAATGAGTGCATATATATATATATATATATATATATATATATATATATATATATATATATATATATATATATATATATATATATATATATATATATATATATATATATATATATATATATATATATATATATATATATATATATATATATATATATATATCAGCTTACCGGAAAACTCTTAATGGTCCAAACGATACAATTCTTCTCCGGCGTATACTTCACGGAGCCAATGGACGTCTTAAATTTTGGGGAGTCAGCATCATTGGGGACTGGTATAATAATTTCAACATTATTTGCAGTGGATCGCCTCTTGAACTGCGATTTGGCCTTCACCATTATTTCAACTCGACTATGAGCATGTCTTTCGATTACAGACTCGATCCAAATAAGAGGCTTAACCTTTATATATATATATATATATATATATATATATATATATATATATATATATATATATATATATATATATATATATATATATATATATATATATATATATATATATATATATATATATATATATATATATATATATATATATATATATATATAAACAGAGCTAGTCAACTTGCATTCTAAATAGTGCTAAAATACAATAGAGACTCTTGGGGAGATAAACAATATTAAAGCACCCCAATTTTCATTAATTTTCAACTCGACAATTACAATAATTATGAGCGAAATTTTAAATCTAATATCCTCTTAGTCTATATAACATTAAAACCATTTAAAAGTGACACTTTTAAAGATAGTACCACAATATCTACATAAACTTACATGGGTGTTCAAGCGGTAAGACATTAATTCAAATTCGCCATCAGGAGGAATGAAAGAAATAGTTCTATCATTTTCAAACCTGTGAAAAGAGTATTTTTACAATTATTGAAAGAAAATTAATTAATTCAGGTATATGGTGATTAAGGGAATGGAAAGGGAAGGGATGGGTATAAGGTTGAGAAGTGTGGAGGGTGAATGGGAGGTAAATGGTTTATTTTTTGCAGATGATGTGGTGTTGGTGGCAGAGTCTGGGGAAAAGTTGAGAATGTTGGTGAGAGAGTTTGTGGGAAATTGTGTGGACATGGGACCGAAAGTAAGTCCAGCAAAATATAAAGTTATGAGGATGAAGAGGTGAGGGGGTGAGGAATGGGGTGTGTTGAAGTAGGGGGAGAGAAATTTGAGGAGGTAGAAGAGTTTAAATATCTGGGAATGTTGGTGGAAGTTAAAGGGGGATGGGAAAGGAAATAAAGAACAGAGTGGTAGAGGGAATGAAAGTGATGGAGGGCCTAAGGGAAGTATGAAAGAGAGAGAAAATTTCCACGGAAATTAAGGTAAAAATGTTTGACTGTATATGTCTGCCGTTTGTAATGTAATGGATAGGATTAGAAATGAAAGAATAAGGGAGACGTGTGGATGGAGGAAGGGAGTGATGAATAAAACGGAGGAGGGTGTACTAAGATGGTTTGGACATGTGTGTAGAATGAATGAAGAAGGGTTGGTTGGCAGGGTACTTAGATCCGAGGTGGAGGGGGGAAGGGGGAGAGAAAGGTCAAAGTGGAGATGGATGGATGGAGTGAGGGAAATTTTGGGAGGAAAGAGTTTGAGTTTGGAAAAGGGTAGCAGACTTGAGGAGGACAGAGTGAGATGGAGGGAGGCGGTGAGGAGGGATGAGAGGTAGGGATGAGTGTGTTTGTGAGGGAATTGTGGCGGGCACCATCCCAAGAGAGTGGGAAAGGTGAAAATAAAATAAATATGGTGATTGAAGAGAACGTGGATGGAATCTAAACAGCAAAATGGTAAATGAAATGCCTCGCAATGTAGGAATGAGAACAATTAATGAAGTTTTCAATAGCATCATGAAAGAGAAATTTTGAAGAAAAAATCTCATGGGAAAACTTCGAAATGAGACGGAAAATAAAAGCTACAATGATTGTTAAAAAAAAAAAAAAAAAAAAAAAAAATCTTGTCAGTTAATATTTGGGTAATTGGCCATTTTACCGATTAATTATTAATCGGCAGTGCCTGTTCGCTACAACCTACTACTTCCGCTTTGCTCTATCAAATGAATCATCGCCTAGCCCAAACGTGGAGTGAATATTGGTGATATTTTGACTTTTTTTTAAAAACTAGCGTAATGACCTAAGACAAATTTATTAAAAAAATAAAAAAATATATAATTTACAGAACAAAGAAATATATCGAAACTTTTTATGTTGCAAAACAAAAAGTTGTTCAACCTCCAACAATAGAGCAAAATCTGATTCAGATAAATCTAATTTTAACCTAGTCTTATTCTGGGTAATCGGATTCCAACACTTAATAAAAATGTCCGAAATTTTTTAATACTTTATTGTAGAAGAAAAAAGCACAGAAATAATTCAAATCTTTTAACTACAAAACCAAATCATCTGTTCTTAGAAGCAGTTGCAAATTTTAATGGTTTGAAAGTCTCAAAAGAAGGTAAAAATAATGCTCATTACCTTCATGTTTTCTTTGTGCTCGTTGATATCAAAATTATGATTCAAAAAATAAATTCTGAGAAAGTCAAAGATAAAAAAAAATTCATGATGATCCATAGCTGTATGAGGTGTTTTCTGTTAAATCCCTCTCACTATAGATTTTGATGACTCTGCATCTTTCAAAATTTATAATGTCTGATACTTTAATTTGCTTTCCATATTAAAATTTCAATTTGCATCCAGTAACTAAGAAAGAAGACAAGAACAAAAAATTTGTTTGTTTGCTGAAAATTTTTTCTCAATTGAAGATTTAATTCTTCAATTACGATATGAATACCACTGAAAAAATTACTTATCTTTGAGGGATTTGATAAAAATAATTACAAAGGTCAAACTGAGGGGATAATCATTAAAAGCAGCTCCCTCTGCTTTCTTCCAAAGAAACTTCAAATGGTTATACAAGTTAAATAACTAAGATTGCATGATACCACTTTTAACACCTCAATGTAGGGATATTAGAATCTTCAAAATAAGAAACATGAATTTTACCTTATTCAATACTTCTCTCCAGCCTGTGATTGATTCAATTTATGCTCCTTTAAACCTAGCTCATCTTGTAATTTCAAAAACAACAAAGTAACTACTGATCAGAACTAGTATTTTATAATATTTCTACTGGTTGTAATTATGTTCTTCACAACTGCATAACGTTAACACTCAAAAACTAATGTATAAGTGTAATAACCATATTTACATTATTTAAAAGCAATAGTAAACAAATTTGTTTATTGGCACATCCCAAGTAAGGAAAGAAAGCTAAATAGCATAAATAAAAAAAAAAAGGAATGGGGCAATGTTAAGAAGGCATCTACAGGGCTTAATAACGAAAAAGATAAGACAGAAAAGACGCTGGTTTGGATGTTAAAAGAAATGATTTTGAAGAGATGAGATTTTTCAAAATATAAATGAAAATAAGAATCAGAATAACAAGATACATAGAGTATGATGAACAATAAGATCGTCCGTCAAAGAAAGTTTTAAAGAACAAAAAACTTTGATATGAAGTGAAAAGTCAGGCCACTGAAAACCAATGTGGCATTTTGAAAGTCAATAAAGGTTGCCAAGATGAGTAAAGCAATAAATATGCTGGAATTCTTGCCCCATCCAAATTCGCGTCATTCCTAACGTAACATTTAGATTAAGCAATTTTTACTACACAAAATATAGAGACGGGAGTGTTTTTCATGATAATTGGCCCCAGTATCTCAAAAAATGAAGTTATTCCTGTCAAAGGTGTGTAAAAGGTATAGTATTCAATATACTGATTAAACTCAAAGCAATATGGTGTGCAAGGTGATTTAGCACTGATATACGTCTGACCAAATATAAAGAAAACTGTTACAACAAATAAAATTTAACTACACTGAAAATGATGGAGCTGATAATATATATATATGAACGAAATAATAAATAAATCTTACAAGTAAAAATCAGTAAGGTGATATTTATATAAATTTTAAAAGTATATTTTCAATTCTTAAATTTGTGGGTTATAAGATTAATGTATAAAGAAGAAAATTGGGAATTTTTTTTCTTCAAATATATATTGCGAATCTCACCAAAGCCAAGATGGGTTCCCAACTGCACATTTTTATTTAATTAGTGGTAAAATTCAAATGCATATGTCTAAAAAGAAAAAAAGTAATATGTACCTTTTACCCATTTATATTAAGCAGAATAAACTTGAAAATATTTTAAACCTATTGATATAAAATATTTCATCAAAAAACTTATTTGAATATCAGTATTTTTCAGTTACATACCTTGACAGCCTGACACACTGATGAAATTTTACATCTTCAAGCTCAACACTCTTGCTCTTTCCTCTTCCAGTGGACTCAAAAAGAACTTTGTCATTGAGTCCAAGACGCAACTCTGGCATTCCCGAAAGATAAACCCTCATTTTAATGCTCCCAACTATTTCGGATCTTAAAACATTACCATTGCAATTTGCCAATAAATTAACCCCTTCGATAACATCAAGAAACACTTCATTTTTCCTATATTTGATGCCTTCTGATCTCCAGGAAACAGCGTTAGTAACTGCCATGGGCGGCCTAGGTGCAATCTCAAGTTTATGACCTTCTTGTGTGATATATTCCTGCAATATTTTACTGTCTGTCGTTTGTGGATATCCAAAGTCAAGTAATTCATCGAGAAGCTCATAAATTAAGACAAAATTGTCTCTTATACTTTCTTCCTCAAGTTCCTTTACAAAAAAATATATATATATATATATATATATATATATATATATATATATATATATATATATATATATATATATATATATATATATATATATATATATATATATATATATATATATATATATATATATATATATGTGAAACTTTTTATAAGTATGGCTAATTTTTCTAATTTTACCTTAAATAAAATCGAACACTAACCTTAAAATATTCTGAAAATACTGACACTAACTTATGAAGAAAAGCGAATACCAAAGATATATTCGCATTTATTCTTGTAGTCGACACCACATACAAATTACTAACTTTGACGTAACAAAATGTTGCTTCAGGAACCTACGTAAACAAACAAACAAAAAATTTTTTTCCTTACTTATTGGGTTGGGAGGGTTTTTTTTTTATTAAAACTAAAAAATAAAATCTCCTTATAGACAGAATGGACATTGCTTTTAGAGATTTTATTTATACTATTAAAAAAAATAAAAATTTTTTTTTTTTTTTTTTTACAAATAAAAAAAAAAAAAAAAAAAAAAAAAAAAAAAAAAAATATAAATAAAATAAATAAATAAAAATATTTTATAAATAAATATTAGTAATATTTTAATAAATAATAAAATTTATTAAAATTAATTAATGTGATGAAAATATCTAATAAATAAATATAATAAATTAATTAATAATAATCATACTAATAGTGAAAATAATGTTTTTTTTCATTAATTATTAACAAAAAACTATACAATTATTTATTTATATAAAAAATAAATAAATGACAAGGACTTTAGAATATTGTATTCAAATTATTGACGCAGGGCAAAATTGATCATCAGATTCAATTTAAAATATAGTTATTTAATAATCTTTTGAAAACTGTACCTGGACTATAGGAGCAAGTTGACCATCATCTTCTCTTTCCATCACCAAAGGCATAAATTTCTCAATGATTCCCATATCAATATCTCCACGATAATTTCGAGATATTAACACCTACATAATAAAGAGGATTAGTTTCAAAGCTATATCTATTTGCTCAATTTGTTCATCAACACAATACAACTGTAACTCAATTTAAACATATCACTTTAAAGTTTTACTTGGACTAATTCCACCAATTGAATTAATGCAAACATCTCAAAATATAAAAAAAATGGTAAAGAAACATGAAACTGATTATTTTATTTAACTTATTTTATAAACTCCAGTCAATGTTACATATTCTACTTAAAATCTCACTAAGTTTACTAGGAATTGCTCTCCCAAATTATACAGAAGAACTAATATACATGAAAGCAACTTCATAGGCTATATAAAAATTTCAAAAAAGTTAAATTAAAATTTATAACTAATTTATAATATATGAAATAATCATAAACCACAACTCACCTTTCCCTTTACATCAAGAATATATATTGCTGATATAGACATTTTGAAGCTGAAATCTAATAATTTCCAAAACTAAAAAAAAAATATTTTAAAACTTCTTTTCTAATACATTTGAGTTATTTCAAAATAACCTATATATATATATATATATATATATATATATATATATATATATATATATATATATATATATATATATATATATATATATATATATATATATATATATATATATATATATATATATATATATATATATATATATAAAATCACTACTATTTATGTGTAAAAAAATTACCCAATCATAAATTTTAACTAGTATATACAAGCAATTAATCACTTAGTTTACAAAATTATTTCCCTTTAAAACTTTATAACTAATATGACACTTTTTTACTCGTTTGTAATTTGTGATTTAATACTCCACAAATCTTTATAATATAATTAACATTAGTACACTGAAGAATAGATCTACATATTAAAACTTTTTAATTAAATTTTATTATAACATCTTAGAATTTTTAAAATTTCCATCTAATTTGCTTGGTAGGCAATAAAGAGAAAGTTTGTTGGTCTGAAGTTACAAACAAAACTTGACATCTCTTAAGATTGTCTATACTGCAAATATACTTCTCAGAATCAAATATGAAACTATTGTAACTATTACAAATTAAAATTTATTTCAATGCAATGAATATTTACAAAAATAATACATAATATAGCATTTAAATGATCATCACTCAAGATTTGAGTTAGGGAGCCAAAATTTCATTCCTATCAAGAATAAGAAATATAATAAAAGTATGTGACAAAATATTTATATCTGTTTCCACTATATACAAAATTATTTTAAGTTTATTATTTCAAATTGATCAAATCTCGTAGACAGTTTAATCTCTACAAAGATAAAAGGGATGATAAATTTATATGAATTCAATCAACAAGAGGATCAACTAATAAGAAGATGAATTAACAAGACAATCTAACAAGAGAAATCTACAAGAGATTCAATTGAAAGAAGAGAAGAGTCGACAAAACAACTAATAGAAGAAACAATTCTCTTTAGCCACAAAGGTGAAGGGACATCTCTTAACCTATTACTCTAAGAGGATAGGGAGATGAAATTTTGTTTAAGAATAATTTGATATCAAGAAAGACAGCCGAAGAATCTCGATATTCAATCTTCTATAAATCCTCAAGATATTTACTGATCAGATCTACCTATTATAATGAATGTTATGAACTCATCGTAACATATCCGAAGAGTTCTCGGCTATTTCTACTTTACGCTACCATATTAGTTTATTTACAAACAACATTCTTGTATATATGTACATATTAAAGATAAAGATGTGCTATCTAGAAGATTTTATTCTCCCTCAATATAACGTAACAATTTATTTTACAAATGGTGGAACAGCATGGAGATTGATAGATTTATTTATTTTACAAATGGTGGCACAGCATGGGGACTGTGATATATATACATATATATTTAAATTTTACAATATTTATAGAAAACTGAAAATCTTGGGGCATAAAATATTTTATAAAATTATCAACACTTTGGTTACTTTGATCATTTACATAGACGTATGACATTTAAAATCCTGTAAAACTGTTTATTATGAATGATGATAGGAATTTGGATAGATTTTCTATGAAAAGTTATTGCTAGTGGATTCTTTCATACATTTTCACTTTCTCGCAATACATAGGTTAAGTCTACTGCTTCTGTTAACTAGCTCAAGTTAAAATGAAAGATAACCCAGGAACATACTTTCATCTTCTCCAGCCCCCTTTCCCATTTTCATAATCAAGAGGACTTTCACGAATTGAAGAAGAAAGTAAATTCTGTACTAGCTTTCCAGATAAAAACCAGACCATTAAGAAATATAAGTTTGAAAAAAAAAAAAAAGGGGGGGGGCAACAGCTTAGTATTGTATAAATATATTAAACCTAGCCCATAGGTTTGACATCAATCTTCAACTAAAACATATATCTTCAGAAATATCAATTTTTATAATTTCCTGAACTCTAAAATCCGAGATTGACTAAAAAGTAAAAACTAAAAAAAATTGATCATTGGTTTGACGTATAGTCTATGGTTTGACGTATGTCAGTATGTGTCCGCATATGCAGACTGTTGAGTTGTAAAGTGACAGTTAACAATTAATTCGTGGTCGACCGTTATTTTAATACAAAATTGAATCTTTGATAAAATTTTGTAATTTAAAAATTAAAAAAAAATTTTAATAGAGTAATATAAAATATTATTTAAATATAATTATAAATATTTGTATGTGTAACAGCCTGAAGATTGTATATAAAAATATACTTTACTTAGATATTTTATATTTGAGAGAACTGCTGATAACCCACAGTCATAATTTTAGAGAACAGGTTTTAAATAGCTTTGTTCTTTGTTATACCCATTGAAATTGAAGTTAAGAAAACTAAAAATATGCCTTATCACATTGTCTGCAAAATATTTGTTTGCCCTGATGACAACATACAGGTAGAATTTTATGGGAAGTAAAGTTCACTTTAGGGAAGTTAGTAGTAGTACGTAGAATAGTAATTTCATTTTATGCTAAAGTGTGATCAGGTCTCTTACTGTGAATTAATTTCAGACTGGAAAATAGCTTAGCAAAATAGATTTATAAAACTCTAAACTTCTTATACAGTTTATCATCATTAAATTTGAAGTAAAAGATTTTGGTAAGAAGATTGAAAATTCAATTAGGAAAAAATTTACGCGATGATACATTACATGGTAGGAATGCTAAATCTTATCAGGAAAATTTTCCTTTGGAATTCATGTGTAGTATATTACTTAATAATGAAATATTATTTGCATATCATTATTAATTATATTATTGCTTAAGATTAATGCTCAAAGATTAATGCTCAAGTTTACGTGAGGTAGTTTTTAACTGGATAAAATCTACGTAGACTATATAAATGATCTGAATGATAAAATAAAATTTAGCTTTTTATTTTTGCTGATTACACCAGATTTTCCACTTCATGTTTCAGATTCATGCGGATTCTGGGAAGAAACTCCCAATCCTCAAATATAGCAAACAAAGAAAAAAATATATTTGAAAAAATGGTTCAAAAATCTTTCGATAAAGAAATGAATTGAAATAGGTGTAGCTTATGTGGTATTGTGAAAGTCTGAACAATGTTTAGAAGCAAGAGCAGCTTAAAATGATGAATTTAAACAGGAATAATAATTAAAAAAGTAAAGAGGTCACAATAAAGCTTTATAAAGTGAAGTTCAAATTAGATCATGATATAAAAACTAGAGTTCATAATAAAAAAATTAACACTTATTTATAATTCTTTAAGTTTAAATTGCGTAGATGAATGGAAATGAGTCTATGATGAACCAATGCATGCAGCTTCTAAACTGTCTCTTCTTTTCCATTGTTCCAATAATTCAAGATGAATATTTTACTAAAACTAACAGGTTAGGAATTTCAAATTTGTTATAAGACTAGTTTAAGCAGAAAGTTGTGTACATACTTTCTTTTATTTCCTTTTGAAATGTTTACTGCCAAATGACGCTCAAATTTCCATAAATAACGTAATCGGTTTGGAGTGAAATTCACACATAACCCTTAACCAAAATTTTCACAAAAACTCATTATATGAATGCAAGATTAATGTAACATTATATGTTACTATAATAATAATAACGAAATTAGTCTCCGCTCACAAATGGCTATTGCATTTATGTTCATTTCTAGTTTGCTGGTTAAAGTTGTTGGGAATTATTACCAACACATTATGCTTTACAGTTAAAATTGCCATCCATTTCTGTGGAATAAATTTTCGTTATTTTTTGGCATATTCTCACGCCAATATTTTACGAAATACTTTTTATATAATTTTAGCTCTTTGAAAACGAAAATTAGTTCTTGAAGGCTTAAAAAGGAAGAGATTAATCTGTTGTTGGAATTATAATTGTTGCTAACTTTCGATGTCTTTCAATATTGTTACAAATGAGATTGAAGCAGTAGGTATATTTGAATACAGCTTAATTAGAAGCTCACCAGTCACAACGAATAACAATTTATATCGGTAATATTTTATGAGATTGGCTGTGGAGCTAACATCTACAAAAGTTCGGTAAACCCTAAACAAATTCTTTTAGAAGTGCATAGCACTATCTGTAATGATTATAATCTTCACAATTTTTTTATTCCGAAAACCAAAAACTTAAATGTTTCTGCAGTGTAATACACGTTACCGTTTCATAATTTAAAGATTTTAATTGCAAATTTTTTAAATTTAAAATTAAATATAGGTTTTCTATTTGTCCACAATCTACCTAAAAATTTATATTCGCGCAAGTACATTTCTTAGGAGTATCTTAATATTTACACAATAGAAAGCTTTTAAGAAAATTTTCTAAGAAATATGTTTTCGCGTCCATCAATTCATTTTCAAAATGGCGGTATTTTTTCCAAAACATTCAACTAATACAGGATCATTTATTATTTTAAGAGAATTGTAAGCAGCTAAAATAAAAGTATTAAAGCCTATTATTAAATTTAAAAAATAAATAAATAAATAAATAAATAAAGGTTACTGAAGAAAGCGCCTTCTATTATAGAAATATATGTAGACGAGTATCTATCATAAATTCGTATAAAAATAAGTAAAATTTTCAAATAAAATTACAGTATGCATTACACAAAAATAAATTTATAAAAGATATTAAACTGCACACAAGCGTTGAATAATTAACAGCAGCCACAAAAATGGATGTTTACATCTAAATTTTAAGGAGGAACTGTCATACAAAATGCTGTCTTCAGGATTCTAAGTTAGAAGAGTAGTGACCATTTTCCCGGGAAAATTGGAGGGTTTCCACCCCGAAAATGAGGAATAGAACGCTGTTTTTCTCCGAAATTTTTAGAAAAACAAATATTTAATAAAAAGTGGATGATAGAAAAAGGTTAATATAAACCTTTTAACTGGACGTACTGAAATATTATTCTGCAAATAAAAATGGTAGTAATAATCTAATTTAAAAAAATAATTTGGACATATGTTACTATAATAATAATAATAATAATAATAATAATAATGGGTACCAAACTGTTGTATTTCTCATTAAAAAAGGATAAATAAATAATTTTTAATAAAAAAATTTATAAAACAATATATATATATATATATATATATATATATATATATATATATATATATATATATATATATATATATATATATATATATATATATATATATATATATATATATATATATATATATATATATATATATATATATATATATATATATATATATATATATATTGTGCAAAAATAAATATAATTGGCACAAAATTTGATTTATTAACATGGAGTTATGGTCCCTTATCTACTTTTATATAAACTCTATGAAAAATAGACTTTTAATATTTAATATTAAATATTTTTAAAAATAATATTCTTATTTTATGAGTTTTAATAATTTAATGAGTTAAAATTGATTTAATAGTAATATTTAAAAGGGATTTTTTTTTTTTTTTTAATTTTAATATCTGGAAATCATGAGTTTTGAAAAGTGTTTAAAAAAAATAAATAATTAAAATAATAACAACAATTGTTCGTGAATTGAGATTGCATTCCTACTATTAATACTTAATTTCGGTGATACCAAAGCATCCTGGTACGTTTTTTTTGGTTTGAATATTTCTAGGTATATTTTCACACATTTACACACTACCGAAGAGAATATATATTTTAATCGATATAACATGTGAGGGGAGGGAAGGAGTGGCAAGGAGGGGAGGAGTGGAAAGGAGGGGAGAAGTGAGGTCTTAATTGGGAAAAAAAAATTAATAAAGATAATTGTATGTCAATGAACAATATCTTTTTATGGTTACCAGATATTTAACTAATTTCAAAAATATATATATTTTTTTTACATACATAAATATATATTAACGTAAATAGAATTTAGAAACAATTTCAAAACATGAATGAGATCTAATTCTAATTTTGTAATTACAGCCAATATGTAAACGCTGTTAACAGATGAGTCATAATTTACGAATAAGAAGATTAATTTATTTTACCATTCTTATATTGAAGAACATAATTATCATTTTAAAAATGACTCATTCAATTAGAGTATAAGCATACCTAAAAATGCTTGGGTAAATTGATAAATTTCAAAGATATCTTAATTCTTATTAAGTAAATTAAAATTTTAATTTATCTAAAAATTAAAGAGTATGAACAAAAGAATAGGGAAAAAAAAAAGAGTTCTTTGCTTATAACAAACACCCTAAACATGCAAAAACAAGTTAAAAACATAAAAAATACTTATAAATAATAACAATAACTTAATTAAGAGCAGCCTATTCTAAAATCTTTCACACTCAAAAAAAATAATTTCAAACTTTTTAAATAAAATTAAAATTCATCATGATTTAATAGCGCTTCACCAAAATCTGTTGCCTGAGAACCTACAAACAAGTCATATTTTTCTAGAATTTCTTCTTTCGTCAGTTTCTGGTCCTCGTCTGTGTCTGATTCGAAGATCAAGTGTTTTGCTTCTGCGTTAGCGTGATCATAATCTGGGGGCATTATCCACTCGCGTATATATATATATATATATATATATATACTATATATATATATATATATATATATATATATATATATATATATATATATATATATATATATATATATATATATATATATATATATATATATATATATATATATATATATATATATATATATATATATATATAATTAGTGATGGAACGATTATAGTAAATGGCGGTGAAATTAAAGTATTTTTAAAAAAATTTAATTTACTATTTTATTAATAAATTTTACGATTTCATAATTAGGAAGAATTAAATTGTCTTTTCTTCATTCTTATGTGTAAATACATGTTAATTTTAATATATGGTGTGATACAGGGTGTCCCATTCGCTCTCGGCCCCAGATGTGCTCAAATGGACATCAAAGTAGTGGTCAAAAGTTAATACAATTTACCACAAACAAACCTTGGTGTGTGAGAATTGTGTTGACATCAGAAGTGTTGAAGTGATCACCATTAGCATCAAGACACACTTGCACACGCTTTTCCATGTTACAGAAGGTTGCCACCAACATATTGGGAGTAATAACGTCAACTGACTTCGAATGTTGTCTTTCAGTTGTATGAGAGTACGTGGTTTATTACGAAACGCTTTCCTCTTCCGTGTGCCCCATATGAAATCCGACGAAGTAAGGTCAGACGACCTTGGTGGCCAAAGGACTCGATTTCACATATTCTGAAACTGAAAGTGTGGCAAGTGACGTCATCATGCTGAAAATAGCCAGTACGGTTCCTCGTCATCCAAATGATTTACAAACTCCTCGAAGATGTTCATATACAAATTTTATTAACTTATGACCCGTACTTTGATATCAAGCTCATATCTGTGGCTGAGAGCGAGTGGACATCCTGTAGTATCTTCAGAACTTTTGATTTTAATTTTAATATGCGACAACATGGATAGACATCCAAAATTCTAGTATCTTAAATATACAGCTCTTAAATTATGATGCAGAAACTATATTTTCTCCAGTTTCTGTGACAATTCGATTTCGTCTTGCTGTATATTTGGTCCTCACTACTAAACAGCCTTCCACTCTCAATAGAAGTGAAGCAGTAAATTAATCGCAGAAAATTGACGATGGCGATTGAGAAAAAATATGCCGATTAATCGTTTCCTTACTAATATATATATATATATATATATATATATATATATATATATATATATATATATATATATATATATATATATATATATATATATATATATATATATATATATATATATATATTAGAGGTGGACCGGATAGTAATTTTTTCACTATCCGCGGATGCGGATGCGGTTGCGGATATTGCGGATATCCGCAGATGCGGATGCGGATAGTTTAATTTTTTAAGAGTTTTTTTGCCATAGATTCTTGGAATTTTAAATATAATATCCAGAATCTATGTTACCATAGGTGTGGGACGGGGACCCAACTCTTGAACACCCCACCAACCTCTTCCCCAACCTCCACCCACTTGGAAAATGGTATATATATATATATATATATATATATATATATATATATATATATATATATATATATATATATATATATATATATATATATATATATATATATATATATATATATATATCCAGTAATTCATATTACCTTCACACTTCACAGTTTCACATATTCCATTTGAAGTTAATAATTGGTAAGTTATTTTTTAGAAATAAAAGCTTTTGGGCTCTTTCAGGTGAAAGTTTGGTTCGCTTTTCGTCGTAAATGAGGCCTGCTCCACTGAAAAGACGCTCACTAGCAACACTAGTTGAAGGACATGCTAAATAAGTCCTTGCCAGCTCAGCAAGAAAAGGGAAACTTTTGCAATTATCTCTCCACCAAACCAGTTGGTCTTTATCTGCCTCCAAACGTGGGAGTTTCAGATAATTTTCAATAATCGATATTGTATCCTTTGACACTTCTGACTGTGATTCTTCATCTCTGCTGGAAGCTAGAAGATCTTTCATTGATTTAGCAATGCTTAAGCTAACAGATTTTGTTTCTTTTGTATCTGAGAGCTTTTGCTTTTTCTTGAAAAAGGCGCTATTTTAGCTGTTTCTATCATCTCATCGCATAAGCATCCTAATTTGATTTTAACATTCTGAGAAACCAGTGGTTTAAAAAATTTTGTTTTGTACCTAGGATCTAAAAAGGTTGCAATTGTATAAGCATCATCATTTTCCAGGTTTTCAAATCTGTCGTTCACCTCCTTCATTAATGTTTCAGTCATCCTTGAAACTCCCTTAGACTTAATAACATTTGTTAACACAACTTTCAATGTTGAAACAAGTGGTATCACATCTGACAAACATGATTCAGCTGAACTTATAGTCTTTGTTAATTCTTCAAAAGGCTTAAGGATATTAATACAATTATTTAAAATGTCATTTTCGTCAGCTGTTAGAGGCTTTATTTTTGTGCTGCTTGAAGCATAAAGGCAAATGGCCTCATTAATTTCGCTCATCCTCTCAAGCATATGCAAACTACTATTCCAGCATGTTTGAATATCTTGCATGACAGAAAGTGGACGAACATTTAATCTTGTCAGTATTTTCTTCAGCTCATTTTGGGCTACAACGGGGTGATTGAAATGCGTAGCAATTAACCTACATTTGGTTATAGGATACACATTTTTGACTCATAATGGAATTTTTAACTACTATCTGAGTTTGGTGTGAAAAGCAATTTACATTTTTCACTCTTGCCAGAGAAAGTGCTTTTTTTTATATTTTTTTACTATCCGCGAATGCGGATGCGGTTGCGGATATCCAATTGCGGATATCCGCGGATGCGGATATTGGAAAAATGATGCGGATATCCGCAGTTGCGGATGCGGATGCGGATATCCGGTCCACCTCTAATATATATATATAAAGACCAGCAGCTATGCAGGCGACCTACCTATATATTCAGTACCAACCACATGCCTATCAACCCGCAATATCCAATCTTACGTATGAAAGCTTGACAGCAGCTCACACGGTTCTTTCCCTGTAGGGGCTTAATCACCCAAGGTTTTTATAATATATAAATGAGAATAACATCTGCCCTGCAGTAACGCTCTTCAACAGCAGACTCCTACTCAATAAAATGCTCACAATACATGACATTTATATCGATATTTCGTACATAAACAACTCCAAAGTAATCAGAAAAATACGTTTCCTGAAAATTCTTACAGGAACCCGAGTGGGTCAACGCAAAGAAACGATCACAGTAATCTTCAAACAATACATAAGTTCTTCAATCAGGCTTGCTCATCATGGGCTCAATATGTTCAAAACTAATACAATAAACTAGAAATATCGTGGGCTCCAAAACATCCCAAAACTAAGGAAAGAAAGTAGAAATAGTAAAAAATAAGAAATTAAGAGAAATTACATTGTTTTCCTACTTCACATCCAAAAAGAAGCAAACACCAATAAGAAACCCGTCTCCCGGCTGGTCGTTACATTTTTCCTTACTCAGCTCATAATCTTAAAGTACCAAATCCTTCTACCCCAGGTTCCCATTTTCCATGACCGTAGAGCATCTAACAAAAGGTTGCACAGCCATGGCAGTCCAAAGACAAACTAAATCCCTTGTGTTGGGGAACCATTTAGGAAGTTTCGAACTTTAATACTAGCAATAAAAATGCGTCTTCGAGATAAAAGGTAACAAGCTTGAAACGTTCTTTCAGCTGACATTATTTACTATTTCACCATAATCATCTTCCAGCAAGTAATGTGATAGGTGTTAATATGAAATGTTTCTGATTTCGAAGACTATCACTCTTTATTCTCAAGCATAAAGCCTAGTTTTTTAAATGAAAATCAATCATGATAAAAAGGAAAGCTTTTGACAAATGGCATTGTCTAGTGCAAATGGTTAAGAATCTGGTTTTATTTTTTTAATTACTGCATTTTATGAGCAGGAAAGAAAAATGCAAGTCTTTAACTTTAAAATTCAATATAGTGAATTTTAATCGTGTTGCTATGAAGATTTTTCTTTATATTCAGCAAAATTATTAACAGAAAAATAAAAAGTAAATATTCATGACTAACCTCATCTAAATCCATGTATCCATCTTTATTTTTATCCCTGAAGTTATTAAATTGCTCACGCTCATTCGACACCCAATCTGGTTCATCTTCCTCCGAATCACCCTTGTACATATCACCTAAAGGATATAAAAATATGCCATGAACATCTGATGTTTAAGAAGATCCTAAAAATAAATTTTAAATGATTACTAAACACAATTTGATGAGATTAAGATGAGAAATTGCAGATTGAAAATTTAATTAAAAAAAAAAAAACAAACACACAGGAAAAATGGGGACAACAAAAATATTCACATTGCAAGATAAGAAAACTATCCAAAGCTCTTTACCAATATACTCATTTATAGAGATCTTCCCATCATTGTCCTTATCAACATCTTCCATTGTCTCTGTGACTACAATATCTCTCATATGAGTGGATTCCTCAGGATGTAAGAAGCTTGTAAATTCCTCCATTGTTAGGCTCTCATCCTTATTTTGATCCGCCATTTCCCATCTTCGCTTGTCTCTTTTCATCATATCCAAGTAACTGATTCCTTCTTCGTCTGACTCAAGATCTTTTTCATCCATATCTGTAAGGAAATCATAAAAAAAATATTAACAGTCTGATACAGATATATATATATATATATATATATATATATATATATATATATATATATATATATATATATATATATATATATATATATATATATATATATATATATATATATATATATATATATATATATATATATATATATATATATATATATATATACTCTAATATTTTCCTGTTACTCCTTATCAGACTAAGAACTCATCAGCTTCAATGATAAAGCTTAAACCTATCCCACATTTTCATTCATGTAAAAGTATACCATAAATGTATTCACCTAGAAAGATTTCCTTTCATATTCAACTCACTTTCATAAATGGGTCAATCAGATATTTTCCCATTTCATTTTATAGTTTACATTAAAAAGATTCCCTTTACATTAATTAAATGTAGTGATTGACATAATGGGTCAATCAGATTCTTTTTCATTTCATTTTATAATTTATATTTCTCATTATTTCTAGGATAATTTTATCCTTACTTTAACTGGGTTGCGATTAATACCTGTATTTTGTTCTCATTTCTTAAATTTACTCACCTAATATATTTCTTAATAATCCAACAATACCATAATTCACATTTCTTTAAACCCTTTTTATTAAACCTTTGAGATTTTTATATTCGATTTTAAATTTTTCCTTCATATTTATTTAAAACTCCCATTTTACTCATCTACCTATCTGTAACTTGTCTCTTACTAAATTAATTACTAAATTTTTAAAGACATTTTACAAGATTTCTTGAATATATATTTCATTAATTACTAACCTCAGACTCGTTAGATAATATACATATAAAAAAAAAAACAAATTTTCCACCCAAAATATGAAATTGGATAAATATCAAAAGTAAACCATAAGATACTAATTTCACTTTTAACTTTACAAACAGCTGATATTCAATGGCATATTATAAGATTTGCTACAATTTATAAGTACTTTTTCAATTATTTAACCAAAACATCAAATCAAATATTTTAAATAATTGCAAGCAATCTTAACATTTTAGAGAAAATTCTCTTCGTTACTTATAATAATTTGTTAAAACTACGTACTGTCCATAAATCCATATACTATTTTCTTATATTCCTCCCACGTTAGGGAATCTTTGTTTTTAGGGTTGTGAGAATTCCATTGCTGACGGACATCTTCTATTACATACTTCTTCTGGTTATATTCAATCCAATTTTTAAGTTCTTCCTGGGTCACAAACCCATCATTGTCATTGTCAATTTTATCAACAATTTTACTGAAAAAAAAAAAATATTCATGAACAAATATATTATATAAATATATATATAAATATATATTAAAATAAACATATTAAAATTAAAATAAAGGTTAAGAAAATAATAAGTTGTGTCCCTAACGCTCCGCCTTTAGCTTGTTTAAAGTTCGTCAGGCTTCGCCTTTAAAATCCTTATTTAGAAGAGCCTTTTACCTATATATTATCATTGTGCAAGCATATCCTACGACAAAACAAAAAAATCTTAAAATTGCAAGTTTAATTTTAATATGTATATGATAAGATCGTAGCATTTTATAAAGCTTTAAGCTTTTCGGGTTAACTCATCAGTAGAATTAAATTATTGTTAACAAACACGAACCTAAGAGAACTTGTAAAAATTAACTTTAATACATTTATAAAATAAAAAACATGCCTATAATAATAATATTATTATTATAATTCTGTGATTAAGCTTTGAATTTATCCATAAAGACTTACAACATTTGAGCTTATAAACAAAAAGGATTTAAAACAATTTGACTACAAAAATTACGATACTGCATTTTTTTAATGAATTCATGCTTTACAAAATATGTTCTTTCCTTAAAATTAAGAAACAAAAGAACAAAAACTAAGTTCTTGTATGCATGAAAAACTTCTTAACGTTAATATTATTTAATATAAATAGATAATTGAACATCTTACCCAAGCCTTTCTATACTTTCTTCTGGAGTAAGCTGATCAAATCTTTTGGCTTCTTCTTCTCCAAGAAAAGCTTCGTGGTCATAATCAGGATTATGTTCACTTCCTGCAAAGTGTTCTTCATCACTTAATTCCTGAAATTAAAAAAGATCCTTCAGTATGACCTCAAATTAACAGTACAAGGAGTGTTGACAGGAATGTCAGGTAGACACTATTCTCATTCTTCGAGTACGACGCATTTATGTCTTTCACATTTTCACATACATTCATTCATTCTTAACAATTTTAAGATTAGATGAAGAAAATTCATGTAGCCTTGGAGATGATCAGGTGGACGCATCCAAAAGTTACACTTCATCCACTCCTTCCCTCACCCACATCAATGATAGGGTTCGCTAAATAAACAACCATAAATAATTAAAATAAATACACTCCAAAATCTCATTTCATTACATTCTCATTTTCTATAAAATTTCAGGCTGCTTATTTGGGTACCAATGCATACATTAACAAATACAACATCAAAAATTTATGAAAAATGACTCTTTGAATCAATAGTACATTGTAAGGAAATGGCAAAAAAAATTTGGACGCAAGCAACTAACTATGTATATTAGTTTCTTTGTTAAAAATTGTAGATATAGGCTAATACTGTTTCAGAAATTTAATGTTTATCATAAGAGTCCTAAAAACCGACCAGAAAGCCAAATTTAACAATTTTTAAGTCAGGAATGAACACAAAAATTAAATAAATTAATGAGATAAAGTACATAAAAATAATACATGTTAACAAACATAATAAAAACATTATTGTATTAAAAAAATATTCAAGTAACATTTTCATCTTTTCTATGATGTATATCTAGATAATTAAACAAATCATGCATATATTAAGCATATATATTTGATGCAAACTTCCAATTTACAAAATATCAAAGTTTTAGTGTCTGACTTTTTGTGCGGCATGCTCATTTAAATAATAAAAAAGCATGAACCTCTTTAATAAAGCTTTTTTATAACAGAGAATAAATAACCTCAACAACATTATAACCACTTTTAGGCTATTAACTAAAAAATTAAAAACAAAATATTCTTACATTATTAATGACTCTGGATTTCTTTTCATCATCTCTCTTTTCTAAAGCTGCGCAAAAAACTAAAGATAAACAAAGGGTTACAATAAGACTACGAAATGCCATTTCCTTCATATCTGAAAAACAAAGAGAAAATTCTGAAGAAATTATTTACAATAAAAATTAAAATGAGCTTTACACACAATCTTTATACTAATTAATCATTTTATACTCTTCTTTACAGTTTCAACTATTAGGTGAGAAGTGAAACAGGGTGTAATATATACTTTTGTAAACATATAGGCTACTATACATAGGGTTTGTAATATGATTTTATATTTTGCAGATAAACTTAAAAAATGTGTTTGATGAAAAAGCAATGAATTGAAATCATACTGTTGGCTGGGTTATGAAGCAGTTGCAGATGGCATCCTTATAAATTGCATTTTGTGCAGAATCTGTGTGGAGAGGACCCAGATGGAATTCTGAGAATGAGCAATCAGCAAAGTGATCTTGCTTTTCAATGAAGAAAATTGTTAGAATTATAGGACTATTTACAATCATAGGTAGTCTTAATTCAAGAGAGTTTCTTCACATGTTGCAAGAAACGATTTTCCTATCCCTACAAAACAAGGAAGGTAGCTTCTCAGTTTGCTTTCAGCATGATGAGGCTCTATCTTATTACAGTATACTCATTATGAACAAATTTGTTCATCAACAGTGGTGGACATGTATTCAGGTCTGTCTTGAAAACAATGGTAACTATGTGGAACATTATATGAATAAAATGTTTTATCATAAACAGCTCATTTTCTCAATGTAATTTTTTTTTTTATCCATATAAATTTTTTATTTCTCAAGGAAGCTAGTGTCAAGCTAATAGAACTGAAGGATTCTTGGTAAAGTCAAAACTGAGAGGAGATATTCCACTATACTGAAGCAGAATCCAGACCCAGTATTGGAAGATCCGATGAATAATATTAAATAACTATGGCCTAATCTGTTGCAAGAGCCTGTGCTGTAAATATTTTTTCAGCACAACTCAATATAAAAAAAAAATATGAATTTTGAAAACTAAAAAATCCTGATATCTTTATCATTCAATTAAGTAATTGCATCCAAACTGTTGAAACTAAAAATAACTATTAAAGTAATTTATTGGTATATTTGTAAATATACGTAAATATTTAGCACCATATTTTGATTATAATCATTTGGAATATGCTATATGACAAGGAAAATAATAGTAGCTGGCTAATTTATGCTTCAATATAGACTTTAAATTATGATTTCCTTAGATTTTCTTATATTTGATTAGGGATATTTCCAATATATATATATATATATATATATATATATATATATATATATATATATATATATATATATATATATATATATAATATATATATATATATATATATATATATATATATATATAAATAGGTATATATATAAATACAAATATTAACTGATAAGAAAAAATTTACCATATAGTATCAGGTTAGGTGAATAAGGATGCAAAAAAAAAAATAAAATAAAATAAAAAAAAAAAAAATAATAAAAAAAAAAAAAAAAAAAAGGTCAATTTTTGGAATGATTTACAATAGGATATTGTTGATAGTGACTCTCAACCTTTAAGAAAAAATTGGATCAATATATTGATGATCAAGGTATAGTATGATTGATTCAGTTTTTTTTTGGTTAAATATCTTGATATTGACATTCCTTTGGGGGTTTTGGTGACTTTGCATGTTGGCTTAGATTTTTTTTTTAATAGTTTAGTTTAATAAAATGCATGCTGCACATATATAATATTGTGATTTTTTGAGTTGATTATTAGCATAGAGAAAATTGGAATCTGCAATGAGTCATTTATAGTAAGTGGCAACTTTAGTATTTTGTCAGCAACTTTAGTATTTTGTTGATGAGGACAGTCTTGATAGGCTCTTGTGGCTTATAACTGTCACTTATTTCCTTATATGTATTCTTATGGAAAGAAAAATTTGTCCTTTTCCTTTTTTTTTATAGGTTCATTCAATAACCACGCATAAAATTATAACTTTTATTTGCATCTTTAATTTTATAGAATTTTATATTTAAAAAAAAATAGTGAAAAAAATTCTTAAAATACAATTTCATTTTTGAAAATCTGAAATTCTTAAATTTACAGCAAAGTATTAAATGTTAGGTTTAAACTGGTAAAGTTGTTTGAAACTGAGAGGATTGCCTAGGAAGAGATGGTGAGGCTCAATGGAATACTTGCTAATAAGACATCAGATGCCTCAGATGAGAGAATATATGGATAGGTATGTTCAGGACGATAGACAAGGATGGATAATGGTACTGGCCAGACAGAAATAAATAAATACCCTAAATAAATTTATATGCAAGTTTGTCTCTTACCTAGTATTGTTGTTATTCAATATATAAACTGGAAATGTAATGTATATTGAAGAAAAACAATAAGAATTGGTCAGAAACTCAAATTCGCTAAATTAAAATGCATTTAAGGTTGTAAAAATAGATTTCCAACATCATGAGCTTGGCTTTCATCTACAACTTTGACAATATGAAGTAAGAAATTGGGCAGATGATAATTGGAAAATATATTGATATTGTCGGTATACAAATTGTCAACTCTAGTTCAACTTAATCTAACCTTGACTTAAAGGGCAAATATACACTTAACAGATGGCAAATAAGCCTAACCTAATAAAAAATAAATAAATAAGTGCAAAATTTACTTTTTAAGTATTTCAAATATCTGGCTACATTATGAAACATTGATACTTTAATATTGATAATTTTTATGGTCATTCTCTGCCTATATCACTAAATGGCATAGGCACATTCAGTGTTGTCAGCCTAATTATATTTTTTTAACAGGATTTTTAGTACTTTAACCATTTTAAAAATTATTGAATTTGATTTTCCAACACAGTTTATTGATTTTCTTCAATATACATTACATTTCCAGTTTACATTTTGAATAACAACTAAATACCAGGTAAGAGATGAAACTTACATAATATATTAATATATATATATATATATATATATATATATATATATATATATATATATATATATATATATATATATATATATATATATATATATATATATATATATATATATATATATATATATATATATATATATATATATATATATATATATATATATATATGCCTTCTACAATCTGGCCTCTTTGATTTTAAAATTATTTTGGTAACAATTCAATTTCAGAAGCAAAACTTGAAGGTTTGAAATAGTTATAGAAGAACTGGTTGTAGGAATAGTAATCATGTGTGAAGAAAAATATTTCATTATTTAAACAAATACTTTCAAAACTGTTAAGGGTAATTTCAAAATAATCACAGGCTCTTCTTCAGATAAATTTTAAACATACTAAGCCATATATCAAAACGTAATTGTAACAACTTAAAACTACAAATTATCTCCATAGGAACACTCTTTTTACCAGACACGCCCACAAATGCTAAAACCAATTCTTGAGCTAAAACCTGTGCTACAACCCCTTCCAACGCATTCTCTTTGTCTACCGCCTCATACGTGTCCTTCTTCCATTCGCTTTGTGTACCTTCTCTTTTGGTTTTCGTTTCGCGTTTCAGTGTATCACTTTTCTATCAATTTTATTTGGGTAAGGAGGAAACGTATATATAAATAATAATAAGTTATTAAAATTACAAAGGCCCTCTGGGCCTAATTAGTAAAAACAAAGGATATCAAGTTTATCAACTATAGATATATTTTTTTTAAGTTTTAGAATTTGCTGAGAAAATAAATTATTAGAACTACTGCAATTAAGAACGGTATTTTGAGTGGACTAATAGCATTAAGAATATAAAAAAATTAAAGCATTTTATAATCCATATTTTCAAAATGTTTTATACTTTAGAATTGATTAAAGGCAGTGACAAGCTATACAATAATATATTTATATAATAGACAAAACAGGGATAAACTCTTTTGCATTTGAGTTTGAATTCGAACTTCGTCGACTATAGACTATTTTCTAATGAAATATAATAATATAATCTTGTAAGTTGCCTATTTTAAACATATAAGTTACCACGTTGTAAATTAAGTAATTTTTTGAACAAAATTTTTATCAAGAAAATAAATAGAAACTTAAAAACATTTGTAATTATCAAAATAACCCATTGCTATTTGCGAAGCCATTTTATATTTATTTTACTGTTTTAGCAGCAATAATATGGATTCGAGTTTTTACGTTCACAATTAAACTTAACGTAAAATTTTTAATTAAATTCTAAAGATTCTTTAAGATGTTGAAAATTCTTCAAGCGAAGTGTTCTACGATTTAAGATTTTGCTACAGAAATCGTTTTCTTGCTGAAGAGAAAATTAAAGTTAGAATTTTCTTTCTATGTGTGAGTTTCACGAGAATCTTGAGTGACCTCACGCTTAAGCGAAACTGTAGCGAAAATCTTTTAGAATTTATTTTCGTGGAACAATTTGCTATTAACAAAAATCAGCTGATTTATATAGGAAAATGTAAATATATATTAAAATCTAACTTAATCAATCTATTAATAAATACAAGCAATCACTTACTCAATATAATTAAGAAAAGCCATAGGTAAGAAAATGATAACCATCTGTCAAACAAAGATTTTTAAATGACTTTAATTGGCGGCAACCATGATTAAAAGCATTGGAACTAATAAAATGCAGAATAACTGATAATAATACTCATAGACTTTTACTAGTCTATGATAATACTCTTCAAAACAAATTAATGATCAAAAACCGCTAAAATAATTATTAGTAATAATTGGATATAAATCTATTTGCGTGAGATTGTTTACAAATGGTATTTATTCTAAAAAAAAAATCGTTTGTGTAAATCCTCCATGTTTGATGTTTGTTTACATCACGTATGGATTAGTATAGATTACTACAGCGAAAATGAAAAGAATTGTCAAGATCTTTAAAAAAAATCTTGATAATGGACTGCAGCAAATCTGAAATGATAAATATACGCAGCAAATTTGGCAAAGAGTTTCTTTTAGAAAATATTCTTTTTGTATAACCTTCTTACAAATTTATATTATTGCTTTTTACTATTTTT
>SEYY01009315.1:0-2500 GCA_009176605.1 Armadillidium nasatum | reverse complement strand
AATCTACATGTTAACATTAACTTTAAACATCCTGTCTCAAACTATGCTTATAACATGTTTATACGGACTTTTTCACTGTGTAGATATCGCCTGTCTACTGTTAAATTGGATCCCCACATATTACGATCTTCCCTGTACATGGTGATAATTTTAAGTACTTTTAAATACTAATGAGAAATATTTATAATTGTATATGAACTGTACAAAATTTGAGATAAATAAATCAAAAAATGTGCATATACAAAATATATTTCAATCGCATGAAAAATGAATGTCGTTAAAAACATTTACTCTTAACACCAGTTGCTGTAACAATATTTAACACGAGATCATTACAATTTCATAATTAAGAAATAACCACATTCTTTAGTGCATTTTATTATTTTTAACTTTGCATAACCTACACACTACAACAAGATATAGTACTAAAGCTTTCAATAAACCCTAAAATGGAATGCAATCCAAAATTATCACCAATAATTAACTCTAAAATAAAATGTACTTTTATCCTACTTGTTCCCTTTGTTAAAATTATTCCAGTTATATATTCTAAAGAGTGGGAAAGAACAACTTTCCAGTTGGGAGTTTAAATTTGATTATTAACTAAATTACTATAAACTTAAAAGAAAAGTGGAAATTAGATAAAAAAAAATTTACAAACTTTCTAATATAATGAATCAAATAAATGAATATCTCAAACTGCTGAACTGCAATTATTGTGATAAATGGTCACAGATAAATATTTATATATATATATATTACACTAAAAAACTATTAGTGGCGGCAACATAAAAAAAAAAAAAAAAAAAAAAAAAAAAAAAAAAAAAAAAAAAAAAAAACAACAAGTTATAAAGTTTGGGTGGTGCTTTACACTGAAGAGTTTCGATCCTTTTTCTTGGGTCAGTGTCTTCCTAAGTTTCTTTTATTCCTATACTTGTCACCCAGTTTTCCAATAGCAAAACGAGAAGAGCTTTCTGAAAAAAGTAAACCATTTACATTTTTTTACATTTTTAAGGAACAGATCAATTTTAAATTATTTATTTAATTTACAATTATTAAATTGCAAGGTAATATAAATTCCTAAAAAAATTTCTTACACTAAACACTAATTTTCATGCCTATACTCTAATGAATAATTAATATATAACTGACAACTTAAAACACTATCAAAACTCCATTTTCCAAAATTTACAAGGAAAGAGTGTAAATTAGAAGAAAAAAAAATATTACAAACTTTTTCACACCTAAACCACTCGCACACAAGTATGTTATCTAGTGGCATTGTTATAAAAACATTACTCTGCCATTCTGGGAATAGTTATAACCACAATTCTCAAAAAAAAACTTTTATCGCAATCCATCCAATCAAAGAGTATCAGCCATGAAGAAAATCAACAGATAATCATATTTTTACCTTTCATCTAACTTAACAATATCGAAAACACATCCTACAAGAGTATATCCACTGTACGATTCTACATCTGGTCCTTTAGTTTGAGGGAGTCAAACCAACAGTATCAAAAACATCCCTTCATCACATCACTTTCAAGTATTGACCATATCCTGAAATGTAATAATTTTTTCAAAAAATTTACACAACTTACTATTCTAGTTATATATATATATATATATATATATATATATATATATATATATATATATATATATATATTATATATATATATATATATATATATATATATATATATATATATATATATATATATATATATATATATATATATATATATATATATATATATATATATATATATATATATATATATATATATATATATATATATATATATATATATATATTATATAAAATATAAAAAAATTTAGAAAAAAATTAAAAAAAAAGGAAAAAAAAAAAAAAAAAAAAAAAAAAAAAAAAAAAAAAATTTAGCTTTAATAAATTCCAAAGTAAAAATAGTACAATATATATATTTTGTATTCTCTGATAAATCATTGGTTAACATTTTCTAAATGTTTTATTTTATGTTAATGTTTATTGAAGAAATATTAGATAATTTAGAGACTAATATTTCTGGCATGAATGTAGTAAACCGCCTTTACAAAATGTGAAACGGATGCAAAAGAAACTGAATCTTTACTGCATCATATTGATACAAGTAAAACTGTAGGTCCCGATGGTGTATATGGAAAAATTCTAAAGGAGTGTAGTAGCAGTAATGAAAAGGCATGGAAATAACATACATTGTGCCTTTATAAAAGTAATTAGTTAGATTTGGAAAATTATTAGCTAGTTAACATCTCTGATTATAACAAAATACTCAATTATCCCAAACATGCTTTTATAAAGGGTGAATTATGTCAGACAAATGTTTAAAAATTTGAGGAATATATTACTGACTTCATTGACAGGAGTGATCCAGTTGATGTTAAATATTTTGATTTCTTTCAGCACAGCCTTGGATAAGGTACTCCATATAAGATTGATGCTTGAGTTGTAACAATGTGGTATTGATGGAGTGTT
>SEYY01009314.1:0-11791 GCA_009176605.1 Armadillidium nasatum | reverse complement strand
AAAATATCTACATGGAAAGAACTCTTCCAATTCAAGAGATACATTCGAGATCTGAAAGATATTTTAATTTTTACTGAAATTTTGCAGAACTCCAGCTGGAACAAGAGTTAAATCTGAAATTCCAGCCAAACCAGAGTTCAGCTTTTGTAAGATTCCTGGTCTGCAAATATGTGTTTGAGTTACGAAGATGCAAGTAACATTTTTTCTTAGCAAAAAAAAATAATTGATTGGTTAAAGTTTTGCTGTGGAATTATTAATTTGAAATACTTTACCATTTGGAAGATTGGCATAAAAGAGAAAATTTATGAAGTCGATGGGTCATTGCTTGAAAAAAAAAAGTTACAATGAGGGCAGTCGAGATAGGTTAGCTCTGGATCGGTTAGATTAAGTTAAGCTATGTTACATTATACTATGTATTAAATTAGGTTGCAGTTATAATTAGATCAAATTGAAAATTGTCACATCTAAGGTCACATGATCATTTTGTAGGATCCGTATGGCTAGTTTTAAGTGGTTGAGAAGTCACACACCTGTGGAACAATTCCAGTATTTTCAAAATGCAATTAATTTCTAAAAATATATTATTTATATATATATATATTATATATTTATATATATATATATATATATATATATATATATAAATATTAATATATAATATATATATATTGAAATTTCAATATTTCAATCTTTTGATATATTGAAAGATCAGGAATCTTTATAACCTTTACCTCAAAGTCCTGTTGCACTAATAAAATGTTAAAATTATATTATATATATTATATATATATATATATATATATATATATATATATATATATATATATATATATATTATATATATATATAATATATAATATATATAATATATAATATATATATTATATTATATATATATATATTAATATATATTAGTATATATATATATAATATATAATATATATATATATATTAATATTGTGCTATAATAAATTAATAGCTTTATTGTAAGAGTACTGTTAGGTCATTGTATTCAACTTAAATATAATTTTTCTCTTATTTTCAGGTTTTTAAATTTGTGTGTCAATAATTTTTAGTCCAAAAATTGAAGGTAATATTGCCTAATGTTAAGTAAGAGTTAGCAGTGCTGTTCCTATCACATTTATATTTTAGTATTTCATCATGAAAAAATACTTCGCTCTAATATTTCTTTTGCCCCTCATCAAATTTTCAAAAACGGATGATATTTTGCATGCTGATGATGCATCATTAAAGTGTGACGTCTGTAAAATTGTCGCAGAAAGGGTAAGTTTGTCCTTTGGTATTATGCATAATCATTAAGGACCAACCGGGGTTGGAATTTTTTTTCCGGGGCCAGAACTCTAACCTGGGTTGCCTAAAATTTGCAAAGATATCAAAAGCACTGAAATTTTTGGTTATGAAAATTAGATATAAATTTTAATTGAGACTTATTTAATAAGGAAGGAGTATAATAGCCAACATTCACTTAAATTAATGATTATATGCATTTTTTCAAAAAAAAATTTCAGAAAATTACAGATTTTGTATAATAAAAGTTTAAAAAAAAAAAAAAAAAACTTTTTTTTTTTTTTTTTTTTTCCTGATTCACAATAGTGATTCAACAGGTTTACTTAGGTAAGACCCTAAGTTAAAGTTTGAAGAAATGTAAGATATAAAATTATCCATATAACCTGTATTTATACATATCATTGTTATTTTATTGCTGTGTATCAAACTTGTATAATTTAGCTACATTATTTCAAAATTATTATTTTGTTTATACTTTCAGTCACTATGGCTAAAATGTCAGCTTCAGCAGTATGGGAGTACTTTACAATGTTTCAGGATTGACTCGAAATAACTAAATGTAACATCTGCACCCAGGAAATTAGAAGAGGATCTCGGGGTGCCCCAAGTAAAAAATTTTCAACCAAATCTTTATGGGGGCATCTAAAATCAAAACAGAAAAATGAACATTCACTAGCAAAAGAGTAGCAGTAAAAAAAAAAAAAAAATGAAAATAGAAAAAAAAACAAGAAGAAAGATCTTAATTTTCTTATATTTTGTTTGATATAATTTGCCATTTTAACCCCGACAGGCAAACCCCTAATTTTTAGCCGAGCCCAAGGCCCCGGTCAACCCATAAACAACATACATGCATCTTTATAGATTTGACATTACTAAGTAAAATTACCTTGCCTTGCTAAATTTAAAAAAAAAATTTTTATAAAAAGATTTGCCACAATAACCTGAATTTATTTACAGTCATTAATTAAAATAGATATTTCTTAATCGTGTAAGTATTAGGAACTTCCATCGTTATCATTACTTATTTATTAAACTTTTATTGTAGTTTGCATCATCATTTAAAAAAGCCGAAATTGAAGCAGGAAATAAGGATTTAAATGAAGATGAATACATTGAAGCTGCAGAGTCAACTTGTGATGAAGATTGGAGTGGGTATGGCTCTATAAAATAAGGCTGGGTACTTCCATATATATAGGGTGGTTAAATTATATAAATATCATATATATATATTATATATATTATATATATATATATATATATATATTATATATATTATATATTATATATATATATATATATATATATATATATATATATATATATATATATATATATATATATATATATATATATATATATATATATATATATATATATATATATATATATATATATATATATATATGTCAATTGATATGTAATATAGTTGTTTGCAGTGTAGATGCTCTTGTCAAACAATATATTTTCTTACAAATTATACACCTTAATTTCCACCTTTATAAATAATTTTACATTCAATAAATTTGCCTTTTTACATAAATCATAAAAAAGAGGCTTATGATTTATGCTTTTGAAAAGAATAAATATTAAGTTTTGAATATTTCCAAAGTAGAATTACATCTGACTAATAAATGTCATTTAAGAAAAGGTGTCTTTTTGATATCTTATATTTGTGATAACCGGCACAAGTTTTTTTGAGGGAACTCTCTCTGAAACTCTAAAAAATTACCCTAACAATTTTAAATACATTTCAAAAAAAAAAATTTTTTGTTTTTTAGGTTAGGAAGATTGAAAAGATTAAGTTAGGTTAAGTTAACTTATGTTAGGTAGGTTTACGTTAGGTTAATTAGTAAAACTATAATAATAAATTTTCAAAAAAAATTTTAATTTTACCCTAAATTTTTCATTTATTTTCGAGCGCTGAAAAAGTTCCCTCAAGTAAACTTGAACCTGATAACCGTTTAGCGTCTTCTACAAAGTATTTTATTTTTCAAGGCTGATAAAGGAAAAAAAATTAATTTGTTTTTTGAATTTTTCGGAAAATTTAAATTTAAAAATAAAACTTAAAAATTTTCATTTTTTTTTTTTTTTTTTCTTTTTTTCTGTTTATGTGAATGAAGAGTGTAGAAAGAAAGATATAATTTGCATGAACAAAATATTCTGTCGACTTTTAAAAAAATATTTTATTGTTTCCTATTTTTAATTACAACTACAATTAATTTTTTTAATCATATTATTTGTGATTTAATAATGAAATCTAAATAACAATAGTTATTTTTTTTTATTATTATTATTGTTTTCATGATTATAACTTTCAGATTCACCTGAAAGCCATGATCAGTTTTTTATGATGTTACGGCTAGAGTTAATGAACTCATTCTGTTTCACAGAATACAGTTACAGGGTTTTATTAATTTTATTTACAGCATATGTAAATTATAGTTTAAAATATTATACAATTCTTCCTGAAAATAATCCTAAACACACATCTTGCTTCCTGCTTCCTAATATTATTATACTCGGCTCACATTTTTCTGTACAATTATGGATATTCCTTTTTTAAAGTTTTGTATCAATTTTATTTTAAGTGCTTCAGTAAAGTAGAATTCAATTTAGATTCTAAAAAAAAATAAAATATTAATTTCGGTTAATACTGTAACTTGTAGTGACATCACTCTTATTCTGTGATAATTTATGTTCACCTACTTGGAATAAAAGTATTATTTTTTTTTTTTTTTTTTTCTAACTACTGAGTTTAATGTTTGAAAAATCAGACCGTATATTTAGTTTATTTTACCTACTGAATCTACTACTTGAAAATATTTAATTTTGGCCAAGTTACAGGTTAGATTTAGCATTTTTTTTTCTTAAATTGTCACAAAATGTTTCTTTTAAGAAATTGAAAAGTTATTTAAGGTAAATTATTTAATTATTGTATATGAGGTGACTCCTTTTTAAATGGTGGTTCTACCACTCATGGGTCAGGGGAGATTCAGTCATTTGAAAATGATGGTTCTATCGTCATCATCACCATCTACTTTTATCACTTGTTTACGACTTCAAAAATCGGATGATAGAATTGAAATCTCGATAATAGATTGTCATAAATAAATTGTCCATATATATATATATATATATTATTATATTATATATTATATATATTATATATATATATATATATATATATATATATATATATATATATATATTATATATATATAATATTATTATATATATATATATATATATATAATAATATATATATATAATATATATATATATATATATATATATATATATATATATATATATATATATATATATATATATATATATATATATATATATATATATATATATATATATATATATATATATATATATATATATATATATATATATATATATATATATATATGATGATGGCAAGTCAAAAAGTACTCAGAAAAGTGTTCTGTGCAAACACGTTCGAGCATTTTTACGATAAACACGATTGATCATTTTTCCAGTCTATAATGATGATATCCAATAGATTATTTCATTCATTTATTGTGTAGTGCAAATTACTTTTAAAAAAAGCATTATTTTCTTATCCATGAAAAACATGAATTTTGAAGTGAGGTTCATCATAAAATTCCTTTTGAAGCTTACGTGGACATCTTCACAACTCATTGAGGCTTTGCAAAAATTTAGGGAAGTCTTAGCATATCTGTCTTACAGGTCTTTGATTTTGCCCCATTTGACTTCTTTTTGTTTCCAAAACTGAAAGATTACCTCAAAGGTACCCACCCGATTTGAGAGAGAAAACCAAGGAAAAAAAAAACACCTTTTCAGATTGGTTCAAAATGAGGGGCGAAACATTATTCAGAAAGAGGCTAAAATGATGGAAACCCCCCCCCCCCCCACCT
Organism: Armadillidium nasatum; assembly: GCA_009176605.1. Taxonomy (NCBI): domain Eukaryota; kingdom Metazoa; phylum Arthropoda; class Malacostraca; order Isopoda; family Armadillidiidae; genus Armadillidium; species Armadillidium nasatum. Next base: position 6,575 of record SEYY01009314.1, on the reverse strand, counting down.
TCAAAAGTGAACTGACTTAGAGGGAGACAATGCTGAAAAATAACAGCATTACGTGTTTTTTTTTATTTTTATTTTTTATTTAATAATAAATAATTTCCTCCAATCCGCGTACTTTTTTGACTTTATTATATAATATATATATATATATATTTATATATATATATATATATATATATATATATATATATATATATATATATATATATATATATATATATATATATATATATATATATATATATATATATATATATATATATATATATATATATATATATATATATATATATATATATATATATATTTACAGATTTTTGATTTTTAATAATAGTACATTTATTTAATAATTATTATTATTATTATTATTATTATTATTATTATTATTATTATTATTATTATTATTATTATTATTATTATTATTATAGGTATGGTGTTATGAAAATCAATGGCGTCCAAAGATTGATTAGCAAGAATGATGAAGCTTGGAACCAGAGGGAGAATTGTCTTTGATCATATCTGGGAAAGAAGGTTCGTTTCAACCACAACTTCCCTCACTTTTTTATCCCCCCAATTTTTTACGTCACTTTATCCCCACCTCCCTACCCCCAATTTTTTTTAGCTTATTTAAAAAAATTAAATACTAAATAAAAAATATAAATTTTAATTGAACTAAATGTCCTGTTGATGTTATTTTACATTGATGAATACTTTAAAATTATGTAATTGAAGAATAATAATAATAATAATAATAATAAACGGTAGAGAAACTTTGACTGAACAAAAGTAATGGTAAAGTCATCCAATTAAATTGGAACAATACAATTCTTAAAATTATTATGTATGAAATGACAAGTGAATTTTTTTTTCTTTTATATAGATTACTGAGTAAACTTTTCTTATTAAAACTACTTTATTAATACCTCTTCAACGTATGGGTCCTCTGCTACCACCCTTGGGACAAAAATGGATGTTTACAGGGAATTTTTTTTTTTTTTTTTTGGGGGGGGGGGAATTTTTATATATTTTCTCTTAATCAGTGATAAAATAATTTTCGATTAAAAAATATTAAACCATTATTTATGATTGTTAGGCCTATATAATATTAGAAAAACTTTTCCATATCCATATTTTCTACCTAATCCTAATTAATTTTGTTCTTTCGGATTGTTTATTTTTAAATAACTTCGTCATTTGTCATCTGTAATTCATGATCGCTTGTTTGAAAATTTGCCTATACCATAAATATGGCTTTGCTGAAGTTTGTACTCTAACTACCTGCAAAAGAAAAATATATATAGGTTGTTTTTCACAGAATTTTTGCCTTAAGTAAAAATCTATTAGGCCCAATTAAAAGTTTTATTAATTGATAGTTTCCTATACAATGTACAATATTTTGTACGCTATGTACGATCGATGAGCTCTCTTAAAATGCACTCTCAATTGATTACTTACATTCCCAGGTTTTGTTAAAATGAATTAAAATATTTGTTTCTCTGGCATAATGCATCTCATGGATGTATAGTTTTCGAGAATTTCACTAAATCCTTGTGGTTTTTGGTATGTTTATTTTCAGGTAGGTTGCTCGCAATTTTTGGATGATTTCATCCAACTGCTTCAGACTCATTCAGTTCTTACTCAAAATCTGAATCGATTATGAGTCCTCTTCTCTTATGCGTGGTCCAGTAAATATCCGAATGAATTATTAACTTTAAAAAACCTGACTGTCTAAAAAAGAAAACCTTTTTGCATTTGACATTGTTCTTCATCAAGCCAAATTTTATATTCAGTGGTGGAAGGTACATTTTATGTGGGTTCGCAAGAAACTATAAAATACATATTTCTTTCAAGGTGTTGGGATTTTCGCTCTTTGGCTACTTCTGTTTTGATGAAGTGTTTTTTCCAATACCCACTGTTCCATTCACGGAAGAATGAACAGAACTTTGTTCTAATTAAGCTAAAACTTCTAATATAAAAGCTGCCCCTTTTAATTCTTCACAAATGTGCCAAGAAAACTACTCATATCATTGTCAGAACAATTTTCACTTTATACAACTCCTTCATGTGTGCTGCATAAGCAAGAAGGATTGATGATCTAATTTCCAATTTAAAAGAGAACGATTGTCCTACACACATTTATTATAGCGTTCTCATTTGTAGTAAGTTACTAATTGCAAAGTAGTTGTTGTTTTTATTATTATTATTATTATTTGGAATGACTCTGAGTTTCACATTTCCTGATCGGCGCCTCTCGTAGTCAAATTAATGAATAACTTGTAGCAGCTTTTACCAGTTTCTATTTCTCGTAGACATAAATGATATATAAAGAAATATTTAGTGAATTTGACATTATTCCTACCCCCCACCCCTCGCATTATATCTAGCGTATAATCATTATATAAATATATATAATAAATAATTAAATTGTCATATAATCATAAAACGGGCTGGTTTGAGGAAAATGAATAATTTTTTTTTAAATATACCGTAAATATGTAGATTATGAAAACTTTATTTCGTTTGTAGAGTCCATAGGACAAGTTTTGACCACATTTTCTGGATTAGGACCAAAAAATGTGTAAAATTTGCCAAATTTTTCCGTTTAATAAGATCTTCGTTGACTAATGATAAAATATATTCTCAAATATTGTACAGATACGATTAAAAACCTTGAATTTATTGGGATTTTAGAGTATATTTATTTTTGGGAGAGGGTGGAAGAGGTGAATACGAAGACTTAATGGAAACTGCTCAGAATGATAATATATATTTTTCATTCTGACCGCCAAAGAGAAAAGGTTAAACCCTCTGTGGTTTTCCTTCAAAAAGGGTTGGCCAAGTCATTTTATGCTTCCACAAACGATGAAAAAGGTTTAAATATTTGTATCTGGTTCAAAGTTCATGGATAATAGGAACATTATCTTATGTTCATTAAAACTATGTGACTCCGTTGATGCATAAATTTTTTTCCCATAAATATACAAGTGAAATGAGCTCTTTTCTTTTTTTTTTTTTTTTTTTTCAAATTTAATTGTGCATTACCTTTATATCTATTCATATAATACATATATTCAGTGGAAACAGTATTTTAAACATCTTACCTTTAGCACATATACTTTAGGAAGGATTTTAAGGTTATTAAATATATAGAAAGTTTAAAAAAATATTTAAAAAGTCTTATTAAAAATAACAATCAAATCATGCTAAATGAAATGAGACACTTTTCTTAATGTAGAAATCGAATGGTGGAGGATGGTGATGAGCAATTGCCCGAAACCATCATTAAATTTCTTAATTTATTTTGCACAGTTTTGTTTGGTTCAAGTCAGGAAATTATCTTCTATTCTCCTTCACATTTGGGCAAGGTCCATATCATATAGACTCTATACGAAATAAGAATACGATTGTTGAAATAAATAAATAAATTAAAAAAAAAAAAAATTTTCACTTACCAATTCCAGTTACAACGTTAAACCATTGACCTTGAAGAATCCCCACCATGATTATCTTTATAAATTTTGCACATATGCGTATAATCTACTCAAGAGAAACTCTTAAGTGATGTATTATAATGTCTTACTAAATCTTTATTAACTATCCGCAGAAGGACAATGGTTCTTTTCGATAGAAGAATTTCTATTGTCTGATTTTAACCTCCTGATAATATTTCCGTGTCTTGTGGCGCCTTTCAATCACATCCACTGAAATTTTGAACCCCTGTATATACATCAAAAAATTTTGTGTACAGATTTTTTGTATCGATTTTTTCAGATTGCAAGATTTTTGTGATGAACTTTTGTCAGAAGCTCCAGATGAAAAAACTGTTTACGGGTTATGGAAGAGTGATTCCGTCTCTCTCGAGAACTATTTTTGCCAGTGAGTTTATTTTGTTGATATATATTATACTTAACTGAATTATATATATAAATAACTTTTATACAGTAACATCATCTTCAAGTTCTGATCCCTATTCTTATGTTGTTATATAAAATATTTGCTTTTCAGTGGGGAAGGAGTCTTCCAAGCATGTGTTACTGATAAAGACTTCGGACCATGGCCTGGTGACGATTATGATGATTATGATGACTTTGATTATGTTCACGACGAATTTTAAAGTGTCCGGTCGAAGTATTTTCATTTTCATTTACTAAAATTACATAAGTGATCAATTTTTATGTCAAATTTTTAATTTAACAAAACTTTTTTTTTTTAACCTAGTATTAAATTTGCCATTTGTAGATTGTAAGAGAAATTTTTTCTCATAAAATTATTCTGTTAAGAAAAATTACTAATTTATATTTTTCAACTTTTATATATGTTAGGATAAGTGCAAGCGCCATCAGGATTAAGTCACATGAGTATAACATAGCGTGCACAAACTAATAGTAAAAACCCAATTCCTTATTCAGTTTATACTTATTATATAGACCTATATTTTTTTCTAGTCGTTCCACGTCACTTTATAATAATAGGAATAGATTTTGGTTTAAATATTCAGGATTCTTTTCCTCTCTTTTTGTCATGCCATAAAATGTTGACCAGGAGAATACATTGCCATTGAGAGACCAATCATAATATGTATATATATATATATATATATATATATATATATATATATATATATATATATATATATATATATATATATATATATATATATATATATATATATATATATATATATATATATATATATATATATCCCTGTGATTGAATTTACCTTACTGTTATGGGGGAGCCAGATACCGTGTTTGTATGTCATCTGTGAGGAGGTTCAATCATACTTGTGTAAGTTTTTTTAATTTTTCTCTTAACTAATGCCATTTTTATCATTATATATTTATTTAATCAGTTATTTTTTTTTGCCAATTTTATTGTATATTTTATTATAGTTATTTATTATTTCTGTATTCTTTTGTTTTTGTTAAATTTTTTTACATACGTCATTTTATATGCACATTTTTTTTTTTGTTGCAGAGAGGTAGGTGAGTGTTGGTGGCTCCGTTCCATATGGAAAGGTCGTCAGAATATGTGGATTGTGGAAGAATCGTACCAATTTTGTTCGTAGCCTTGAGCAGTGTTTTTTCCCGAACTCTCTGGAGTATACCCATGTATGGAGAACCCTTTACGTTAATATAACTATTGCTGATGCGGAAACTTGCCTTGGAATTCGGATAGGTTGAAGGAAACTAACGAGGAAATAGTTATAGGACCCCAATCTGGAATGCGCTAGAAACTTAAATTCTTCAATTTCTGTTGAAAGTTTACAACAACTAAAAGCTTTTATTCACCACTGTCGATCTTCTTCTTCGCATGATGCGTCCTTTACGCTCAAAATGAATGAAGTTACTCTAAGACTTGGAAAGAGTCATAGGAACGTAAAACCTTACCGTTCCTCAAATATGTTAATTGAAATGTTCAAGCAAATGATAACTCAGTTTTGCCCTTAAGAAATAAGAATAAGTTCGTGATACGAACTTTGCCGCCGACGAGAAAGAGAGAGAGAGAGCTGTTCAGACATCTCGACCAAAATTCACCAGTTTAAATCTACAAGAATTTGATCTGATCTTACGTGTATTCAACCAGTTTTTCAGTCTGTTCACACATTACATGATCTAGATCCCTCAAAAGTTTAACCATACAAGCTTATTCTATTTGACAACTCGAGATATAAGAATTAAGTGTAAAAATATCAAGGTACTCTAAGCATGAACTGTCCATCATTTAAGTTTTAAAAAATGGAACTATGTAAATAGTAACCTTCCATAATGAATTAAACTTACGGTTCAAAAAAAAAAAAAAAAAAAACTCACCACCAGACAATAATAAAGACTGTGACCTACGAAACCCTTGTAGGGAAAGGCTGAAATCGTATTTATAGATATCTCTGCAACCTTACCCTGAGGTTGTCTCCCATTAACTGACTGCACTCTGGTTCTGTCGAGGCATTTAACTGCAGGCAGTAGTATTGAAAATTTCATTACCAAGGAGAGAACCTTTACAACTATAATCCAGTTTGTGAAATCTTCTTGCCATCATATTTTCATGCTTCTGCATAAGCCACCACTTAGTTGGTCATAAATAGCTCCTCCCTCTGCCAGTCCTCCCACCTTTATACCATATTATTTGCAACCTTTTTGGTTTAATGTAAATCGCGAAGCACCATGTGTTAACATTTTTAACAGCCCTTCACTGTGAAGAACTCTAGGTGCAATAAGCCTCATCCTGATCAAATTGGCTCAAATTCGCCTTTCTTCACGAGCTGCATATAGCACAATCCCTTACATTCTGGAGTATTTATCCCCCCCCCCAAACCCTAGACGTGGTAGCTGCTGTACAGGTTCAAAAAACCAGTTTAAAATAAATATATATACATATGGGACTTGAGTGTATTGTACCACTTTATATGAAATTTATTTTTTAAGAAAAAATTACCGTACAAAGTATATAATTTTTTTTATCCTTAAAAATAAAATATTAAAAAAGTTTGACTTAAACTAATTTGACAGGGATTTGAATGCAAGCAACATCATCACCGTTCTCGTCGCGAAGTTCCCATCTGACATCCACTCGAATCT
>SEYY01009311.1:12500-18371 GCA_009176605.1 Armadillidium nasatum | reverse complement strand
TCAATGATCGTACGAGATTGAAAATTATTCGGGATCGGAATCGGGACCGGGACTACGATTTTTTTCGGAATCAGGGATTGGTATCGTGATCGAGATTTTGAATTTCTTATTAATGTATTTATTGGCTTCGGTTGTCCACGGTCACTATCTACAATAGTGGCATACCCAAATCCACATAATGGGAATAGCCTGATAGCGGTGAAACTTCAAGTTTCTTTTTTTAGTTTAATAAAAATAAAACACGTGACATACTCCAGTTTAATTTAATGAAGCGTAATTTTGCGCTGTGCAATTTGGGATACAAAAACTGCTTTAATTAAATTTTAAAGAAGAAAAAGAAAGAACTTATATCGTTTAACGTTGATAACATTCTTTTTAAGAAGATTCCTTTTAGTTTATTAATAATAACATTCCTTATTTCCTTTTAGTTAATATCCTTCATCGCACAGTCGCTGTTTTCTGTGTCTCTTGACTGCGGTTGTATGTCGAGCTTAGCAGTCAATTGATATTCATGTCTTGCGTCTTCGTGTTTGTTATGAACTCCCTGTGCTCCTTGAGGACTGACAAAGTGCTATTGTCCACTGCGCGAACATTGTAATTTAACCTGATGTGCATCTCTGCATTCTGTGGCAGAAATAGAGAGCGCTTGTCGGTAATCATGCTTTTAACAAATATGAATTATCATTTAGATGAAACGCTACTCAGTGGTGACGCAAGGAAACGTTGAGCAACGCGAGCCAGAAAAAATCTTCTTCTTCATCTTCAAATAATTGATGTTCTTTTTTCTCCGATTCTAAAACTTTTTGTTTCTGTAGCTTTTTACATTCTTCAAATTCCTTTTTCGACTGCAAATAAACACTCATTCCTTTTGTCGAACCGCTACTCAACTTGATGTTTGCGGTTGACGTACCTCTGCATGGTGCCAGTTGAGAAACTGCAATGCCCTTCTCCGTGCTGTGCGGCTTAAAGTACTGCCAAAAGGAACTTGTTCTCGTCATTATAGGAACGTTGAAGATAAGATATATATATATATATATATATATATATATATATATATATTATATATATATATATATATATATATATATATATATATATATATATATATATATATATATATATATATATATATATATTCACCTATTACATAGAAGGCCAGAAAGCCAGAAGGCTAATTTCAAGAAGGCAAATAATTTACTATTTGAAATTTGAATAAAATACAATAAAGTATATCCTAAACTTACATTATACACTCCTACTGATAAAAAATAAAAACAAAAAATATTTTAATTTGGACTTTCAAAACAGTAGAAGTGTAGAACAGAACCATCAAATATTACAACTATAGAAACTGGTAAACTGACACAGATTTTTCGTCCTGTCTGAGCCTTTCCGAAACGCTGACGTTACTTCCAGTCCAACAAGAAGATGGAAGGAGGATTGTCTGTCCCACGCGTATGCTGAGGCTTGACAATTATGTTATCCAGACAATAAAATCGGAAATATTGGGTGCTGGTTGCACTTATCATTGAATTTTTGTGAATATTCTGTTAAATATTTAGCCAAATTAAGAAACCTTTTGCTATAAAATCTGTATATATATATATATATATATATATATATATATATATATATATATATATATATATATATATATATATATATATATATATATATATATATATATATATATATATATATATATATATATATATAGTATTATATATTAATATTTAATTAATAATAATTCATAAAAATCTGTTAAGAGATTGATTGACTGTCATTAACATGTATTTATTTCTTTTAAGAAAAACTGTTTTACCTTGAGTACGAGTGGGAGGGGAGAGGTAGGGAGGGGAGGAGAAGGGAGGGATGAGGGGAAGGGGAGGCATTTAGAATTCTGGGAGGGTTTTCTCGGAAATTATAATATCTAATTTTAAGGAATATACACTAACCACAAACATACATGCACACACACACAGCTAAACCCACCCACACCCATGCCAAACTAATACACCACTCCACACACCACACACACACACACACACACATTATATATTATAATATATATATATATATATATATATATATACATATAATAATATATATAGTATATATATATATTGATATATATATATATATATATATATATTGTTCCGAGTCCGAATTTGTTGTTCAAGTTATGACAAATCCTTTTGTACTAAAGATATAGTATTAAATAATTATTTATCAGATATTATTTATTTATATCTTGCCATTCCTGAGGCACTCTTCCTTCTTCCCAACACATTAAACATTCCAACCAGCCAGTTAGCCAAATCTTTAGCTCCTTCCCTTATCGTTTCCCCATGAAAACCGTCCATCACTGCCGACTTTCCCTTTTTTTCACCTCTCCTCTTCCCCAGTCACTACCTCCCCTTTATTCCTTACAACCCCCTCTCTAATCACTTTGCTTTCATTCAGTAATTCACTAAAGTATTCCCTCTCATCTTTCTCTTACATTTTTCTCTCCTTGTATTAACTCACTATCCTCCCCCTTCACTCCTTCCCCCTGCTCTTCTCTCCCTCTCCACACTCTATTCATCTTCCAGAAAATTTTACTTCTCTCCTTAAAATTTTCTGCTAGTTTTCTGCTCCAATCCTCTTCTACTTTCCTTTTTACCCTGTTAACCTTCCTCTTTACCTTCCTGCACCTCTCCATATACACCACCTAATTCCTATCGTCCTAGTAGTGGCCCTAGATAAACATTGCAGCTCCCCTTAATTCCTTTGCATCTAACATCCTACTTCTGCCTTCCCATCTCACGCACACATAATCCACTCACCCACGTAGACTTATGAATATCTCTTTTCCTAAACCTATGTATTTCCTATGTTCAGACCTCTTACAACACACATTCCAATAAGTTCGTTCTCATTTTCATTCATCCCTTCAACTCCAAATGGTCCTATTATCTTATTCACAACTCTGTTTCCAACCCTCGCATTCAAGTCACCCAACAGAGAAACATGATCCCTACTATCAAAACTTCCAACACATTCACTCTGACTCTTCCCAAAATGCCTCTCTCTCCCTTCCATTAGCTCCCACCTCTGGAGCATAAGTACATTTAAATATCCAATACTCCCTTCTTAACTTCAATCTTACCCAGACTGTTCTAGCCCCACACTTCCACTCTCTTTTACACATCTCCACCACTCATCTCTCATAACAATTGCTACTCCTTCTCTTGCTCTAACCCTTTCATTCATTCCAGCATAAATTCTTTTATACTTTCTAAAAGACAATTCTCCTTCCCCCTTCAATTTCGTTTCATTTAAACCCAAAACATATAGTCCCCTCTCCTCCATCACAATCTCCACTTCCTATCTCTTCTCTTCTTTATTTACCCCTCTTACATCCAGTGTTCCGACTTTCAATACCACCATTCCCGCACTCCTTCCAACCATATCTTTCAATTTCTTCCTTTTACCACTTCACACAAATTATGGCGCCTTACGGTAAGCCTCTTCCCAATGATACTACCACTTCTTCGAGGAACCCACCCCTATATATACTCAACCACCCATGTTTATATATACATATACATACACACATAATCAACACAACCCTATAACAAAAAAATAATGATACTACCTGAATAATAAACAAAACAAACAAGCATACAAACACGTAAACAAAAAACAATAACAAGAATAGAAAATAAACAGAAACAATATACTAAAAAATAAATTCACTGATCTAATATAAAATTATTATAAAAATCACAACTATAAATAAAAAAAACTAAGAAACAGAAATAAAAAATAAAAATAAAAAGAAATTTAACAAATATATTCTCAAATAATTAACGAATTAACTAATCCTTAGACATTTAAAATTAATTTTATATATTTTATATATATAATATAAAATTTTTCACTTTTCCTTTCCCTTCTGCTTAACAATCCAGACACATCAGATGGTATCCAGCATATATATAATATATATATATATATATATATATATATATATATATATATATATATATATATATATATATATATATATATATATATATATATATATATATATATATATATATATATATATATATATATATATATATATATATATAGTTTAACTAAATAATATTAAATGAAACGAATAATATGGCTACGTAGAAGTATTTTAGGAATGTTTATATTAATTTTTCCTCAAGATCCTCTAAATTAGCAAAATAAAAAAAGGTGGAACATGTTCTAAATATATAAAAGAAACCATTGAAACGATATGTAGTCAATGGAGAAAGGATTTGATATTTTTTCTTTGTAAAACCTTTTTTATTTATTGTAATGATTGTTTCATAGTTTTAAAACTCATCTAGAGAAACGCAGGATGAAAAAAATAGATTTTAAATCTAGTGTCTAGAGAGTGTATCTATCTATCTATCTATCTATCTATCTATCTATCTATCTATCTATCTATCTATCTACCTATCTATCTATTTATCTTATTTTCAAGTGCTTCTGTAATACTCTTTGGGAGTATTTGTTCTTTTATAAACTAATATGCATAAAGAATATCGCCTTTTTCGTTGTTTCCAAATAAAAAAAAAATCTCATATTTTTCCTTGGTTTTGAAATACTATTTCAGTTTCATCGAAGATTTTGATGTAAAAATCTTTCCAATACACCTTTCTTTTTCTTCCAATTTTTATAGCCCTCCTTTTTTTCCTTTTTTATTTCAAAGTTATTTTTATTTTGCGTTACTTGACGCCTTTCCAATCAAATCCTAAAAGCCTTAATGGCTTCGATATTTAAACTTGCCTCACTTTGAAAAAAAAAAAAAAAAAAAAAAAAGAAAAAAAAAAAAAATACATTCCCACGCAAAAGCCTTTCGTTTCTCCCTTATAGCAAAGCTTTGTTTCGTAACTACAAAAATTTTTGTTTCATTGCAGCTAATGGGATTGTGATATTCAAATGTCGTGAGGGAAAACAATCAAGAACGGGAAAACATTCTGACGACGCAAACAAAGATACGTTTAAATTGCCAAAATTGAACGAATAAAGTCAGACCGAAAAAAAACAACAACCTTTTAAGCGTTCTTCCCTTGACTGACTAATGATTTTTTTTCCCTTTCATAAATACTCGCATGCATATATATATATATATATATATATATATATATATATATATATATATATATATATATATATATATATATATATATTATATATATATATATATGTGTGTGTGTGTGTGTGTGTGTGTGTGTGTGTGTGTGTGTGTGTGTGAGAGAGAGAGAGAGAGAGAGAAAGAAAAAAAGAAAATTAAAAAAGTAGAGTCTGTGTGAGAGCTTGAATACTCTTTACTCTTTACATAGATTTATTTAGAAACACAAAAGTTGGAGATCTTTTTCTTTCAATTCAGACCAAATTATAGGATAAGAATAAAAATCAAATAAAAAGGGAGGATTAGTGAGAGAGGTAACGATAGATAGGTATCCAGATAGATAGAGAGAGAAAGAAAAAGAAGGGTAAAGATAAAGATAAACAGAAAGGTAGATAGATAAAAAGATATATATATATAGATATATATATATATATATATATATATATATATATATATATATATATATATATATATAATATATAGTAATATATATATATATATATATATATAGATATAATATACCGATACCTAAAAATTACCAATACCGATACGGTATATAATACCGAATACCGATACCGATATATATCCAAAATATATAATATATATATATATGCCGATAATATAGATATATATAATATATATATATATATATATATATATATATATATATATATATATATATATATATATATATATATATATATAATATATATATA
>SEYY01009310.1:2500-10000 GCA_009176605.1 Armadillidium nasatum | reverse complement strand
AAAATTTCTATTATTGAAAATTACTGTCTCTGGCATCATGATTTTCAAGATTTATATCAAAGTCATTCATTTCAGTTGGATAAATAAGTGATGATGGTTTTAGGATCCAAGTCTTACAGTCTGTTTCATTGAGGTTAACACACGCTGCTCAAAAACATTTTTCTTTAAACAAATTGGAAATTTATAACAGAATGATACTCAATACGACCATAATGCTCCAAACTATTTTCATTCTTCTTTGCATTTTCATTTGTCTATTTATCTCTTGAATAAAAATGGTTTCCAAGGTTAGTGAGTGTGTGCTTATTAAATTTTTTCTTGGTTTTGCCAAAGTTTTTTTTTACTCCTCTAGTTTTAGCTAGTCTGATATGAAAGAAACTAAATCATCAGCAAATCTTAAATTATTTTGGTGTTTTCCATTTGTGTTTACATCCATGTCTTCAATTTTAGAGTTTTTAGAGTCCCGAATATTTCTTTTATTATTATTGAAAATAATTTGGTGAAATTTTATTTCCCTTTTTGCTTCTTTTCATTTGTACTTTATTACTCTCTTCAAATAATTTAAACGATGATGTAGAATGTTAATATCTGTATTTTAAGGAATCTGATTTGGTTTCGCAATAATCTGATTATTCAAAGCATTTATAACAGAGTTAGTTCTCACCGTTTCAAGTATGTATTTTTTTCACGGTTTATTAAAGGGCTGCACAGAGGATTTCTATATTAATTTGGAGCACTTACAAGTGATCAGTTATGCAATTATCTGCCAATAATGTTCTGTTTGTTCATTTAGCCAGATTTAAATGAAGATGTTCGATAATTCTGTTATTTTTGTGAGGTGGATAATAAATTGATTGAAAGCTAATTCGCATGTGTTTTTTTTTAATTTTTTCTATTATTGTTTTAATTTCTTTTATTATTGAGAATAAGGACATTGGCGTCTGTCCATTTGTAAAACATTTTATGTTCTTCTGCGTATTTATTAAGAAGTTAACTTAATATTAAGGTAATTTCGACATCTTTACAATTTTGAATAGCGAATGACAGATACTCTATCTTCACCAGGAGACTTTTTCCTTTTAATTTTTTCTGGCATGATTTTTATGAGAAATGATTATCATTACTATTTATATATTAAAGGGTAGTTCAATTTCAAAATTTCTATACATCTCAGAATTCTTTTACTCTGGTTTCATTATTAATTTGGTTCTAATAATTTTGTTTCCCATTTTGGTCTTTTATTGCTGTTTGCTGTTTGTTGTTTGCTGTTTGCTGTTTGTTGTTAGCTGTTGATTTCCCTGTTATAACTGTAGTTTAATTTTTTTAAGAGATTTATTTTCTGTTCCATATTTTATTAACTGCTTTGTATCTATGTAAAGTGTTTAAGACTTTGTTCAGTATTTTAATACTCTACAGCGACATTACGGTAAAGCCGGTAACTCTCCTTCCTCTCCTATTCGATTCCTCCTATTGACCCAAGGAAGAGTCCTATTCGATTCCTCCTATTGACCCAAGGGAGAGACTTTCTAGAAAGCTTTCCTCTTCCAATGGAACAATGATCATGACTGGGCTCATATATATATATATATATATATATATATATATATATATATATATATATATATATTATATATATATATATATATATATTATATATATATATATATATATATATTATATATATATATTGAGTTTGAATTAAGCAACAGGGTTTGATTATACGAAGAGAGTCAAAAGCAAAGTGGACAGGACTACCAACACGGTCTTATAATTATTACTTACTGCCTTCAACAACTCCAGTACCAGCATGGAAAAACATAGCTCCGAGAAGCATGATGATTTGAAGAGCTCTTTTAGAAAGTGTTTAGAGGTTGGATGGAGAAGGTGCTATTTCCACTGAAAGGGTGAAAACCCTACCTGGGAGTTTAAATAAAACTCAAGAATTGGTACTAAAACCAAAGGGCCGAAAAACATGATCTTTTAGAGTACTCTTGGTTAGAGGCTTTTAGGAGCAGATGGGAAAAAATGCTTGTCCCACTGACAGGGTTTGAAAACCCTCCAAGATATATATATATATATATATATATATATATATATATATATATATATTATATATATATATATATATATATATATATATATATATATATATATATATATATATATATATATATATATATAAATATATATATATATATATATATATATATATATATATATATATATATATAATCCCTTCATTGATTACCGTCGTCTTCAAACTCCAGAAACACATGCAACTTATATTTCATCCCGCAGAACCAAAAACTGATTTCTACGTAGTAAATGCAAAAAATTTTCTGGTTCTTCATTCCGGTATTTTGCAAAAAAATGTCAACTCTAACTTTGCTTGTTCCTCTTTCATTCCTTTAGTATCTTTAGACCGTAAAAATGTCGTTTTGCCCTCCTCTAGAGTTGAAATCTTCGCTCATACTTTTGCCTCTAATTCAACCATAAATGATTCCGGAGCTGTTCCTACTCCTTCAACTCCCTCCAACTCATTTATGCCTAAAATTATAATTCTTCTAAAGACGCCATTTGAGCTCTCTCTGAGATTAACACTAAGAAGGCGTACGGTCCTGATGGTATCCCTCCTGTAGTTTCAAAACTTGTGCATCCGAGCTTGCATTGTGCCTTGGTAAACTATTTCGTCTATTTGTTTCTATTTTAACCTTCTCTTCTTGCAGGAACCGTGCGCTTCATTCAGTCTGTGTCGAAGAAGAGGGACCCCTCTAAACCCTCCAACTACCATCCCATTTCTTTACCCTACGTTCTTTGTAAAGCTTTTGAATCTATTCTTAGCAGGAAGTTTTGAAAACATCTCAATTCTTCTATTCTAATCTCTGATCGCCTGTATGATTTTTGTTACAAACGTTCTACTGGTGATCGAAAGCTTTCGGAAGAGTCTGGCAAAAAGGTTTGATTTTCAAACTTCCCTCTTTAGGGATCTATCCCTCTCTCTGTGACTTTCTCTCTGATTTCTTTTCCGTTCGCTCTGTAGCAGCTGTTGTAGACCCTATTATTCATCCTTTAAATCTATCAATAGCGGTGTTCCCCAAGAGTCTATCCTATCTCAATACTTTTTCCTACTTTTCATTAATGATATTCTCTCTGTTACTTCATCACATATCTACTACTGGGTATATGACTCCATCCTTTATTACTCCTTTCAGCTTGAAAGACGTCACTCCAGTTAATATACACAAGAAGGGTAGCCTTTTAGCAATAACTTCTGATCTATCTCGTATTTCAATTTGGGGAAGAGAAAGCACGGTCGATTTCAAATCCTCAAAAACTCAGTTAAACCATCTCTTTACTCAACAAAACCTTCCACACAACTATGATATCTTATTCGAAAACACATAAATCAAGCATTCATCTCTCCTTAATATTCTTGGTGTTTCTTTTTCTCGTGATCTTTCTTGGAAACATCACATTACTTCACTTTCTAAACAAACTTCAAAGAAGTTAGGTGTTCTGAGGCGCATTCACAATTCCTTCACTCACCCTTTTTTTTTTTTTTTTTTTTTTTTTTATATAATAATAAATATTTCTTGGTTCCACTCATAAGCCCTTGAAAAGGTGGGTTAGTTTTTCTTCTTATCAACTCTTCACTCTCATATTCCCAGTCTCTTTTCTGCCCGTCGAATTATTCATCATTCTCTATTCTACGCTATAAATGGACACTGCTCTCTGGACGCATGCCTCCTCCATTGAAAGTTGCGACACGCTTTCTACAAGTCTCAGCCTTTCTCTGCGTTCAACCCTCTGACTAGAGACGTAACCGTTATGCTCAATCTTACATGTATTCTACTGGTAAAGTCTGGAACACACTCCCTTTATTTATTTTTCTAACTTCCTATGACTTACACACCTTCAAACGCCGTGTGTCGGACATGTCGCCCTATAACTTAATCAGATTTCAGACTTTTTCCTAACTCTAGTGGAAATTTTAGTAGGCCTCTGGCCTCTGCGCACCAGAGATGAAAAAAAATATATGGATAAACCTCAATATATTCTATTCTATTTTTAAGGTTTTTATTCTTAATTAACTATTTTCTTTCTTTTACTTATCAGAGATCATTTTAGTTTATAGTGCCGCAGTTGAGCAATGTTGAGCACAGGTCTGCGGAAGACGTAATTTTTTTGGATGTTGTTTTACGACGCATAAATTTCCTCTTTCAGTTTTAGGTCTAATTTAATTTTACCACTTGGTACTAATATGCTCGTATCTTGAAAAATGTTTTTGTTTGCCAAATTGAAATAGATTTCGTTTTTGCATACATACACACACACACACACACACACGCATATATATATATATATATATATATATATATATATATATATTATATATATATAATATAAATATTAATAATATATATATAATATTTACTAATAGGATATAACACATATATATATCTTTTAAACTGAAAAAGATTAATTGACGCAAAGAAAGTGGCCTTGAAGCAACTAACTTCTGATCTTTCTCTTTATTTCAAATTGGGGAAAGATAACATAGTTTTTTTCAATGATTCAAAAACTCGGTTCCTCCATTTCTCTACTCGACACAATCTTCAACACCACTATGACATCTTTAAAAGCACACAATTCAAAACTTCGTCTGTTCGAAATATTCTTGGTGTCTCTTTTTCTCGTGATCTATTTTGGAAGCATCGCATTGCTCCTTTTTCTAAGCAAACTTCTAAGAGATTGAATGTTCTACGGAACCTTAAGAATTTATTCACGCAACCTTAGTTACTTGCTTTTTATAGGGAAATTGTTCGCCTCTAAATGGAGTACTCCTCACACATCTGGGATAGGTCGACTAATAGTGCTCTACTGGAAAAAATAAAATCAAGGGAATTTCGTCTTTCGATAGCTATCAATAACTCTCTGCAGTCTCTTTCAGTCCGTCGAATTATTGCATCACACTCTCTGTACTATCTCTAATACCACAGGCAATGTTATTCTGAATTCTCCAGTGCACAAACATCCTCCACTAAAAAGGGCTCGAGAGACACGCCTTTCAGCACAGCTTCATCTTTTCTCTGTCCAATTCTCTGATCCGAGACTTAGTAGCTACACCGCAAATAAATACCGGTCTAATTCCTTTCTATAGAAGGAAATAGAAAGGCTTAGTCTAATTTCTCATATTTCTCTATTTCTAAGAGCGGAATTATAAAGGCTATTCAGAATTTGGAAGACACTAGAGCGGAATTAATAGGAATAGAGGTGTTTTTGGTTTTTGTTCATTACCTTTCTAATGCCGCTCTATCAAAATATTTTAACGACATTACATGCCTCTCAAATGCCTTTCAAAGTTCTTGTTGAGCGGCCACGATTCGATTAAAATCTCTTTTGTCTTTGCACATGCACACACACAACGCCACACATACACGAAAACACAACACGAACACAAAACAAACCATACACTTTTATATATAATATATATATATATAGTTATTATATATTAGTATATATATATATATATATATATATATATATATATTATATATATGTATATATAGGATGGGCAAAGGTCAGAGACCTACTAATTTCCTACTAATTTCAACTAGAGTTGGAGAAATTTCAAAATCAAAGTTCAATTAAAGGCCGACATGTACCTATACACTGTGTTTGAAAATATGCAATTCAAAAGAAGTAGGAAAAACAGAACCTTTTCCCAAAACATCGACATGGAAAATAGTCAACAGGTTAAATGTCGACTCTTTTGAAAAATCTGACCGACATTTTTCTCTTCACTTTAAATGTGTCGACAATTTGGCCGTACGTAAAAAAAAAAATTGTTTCGACCACTTGACCAATATGGTATTTTAGTTTTCATCAATATATAGGCCTATTATTATTATTATTATTATTATTATTATTATTATTATTATTAGATTTCGTTTTTGCATAATAAAATTCTAAGTGAAGATAATAATTTTAACCCAGTATTTTACATAAGATATGTTGATGACACCCTTACTATCTTTAAGAACTTAAATAAAATACATAAATTTATCAACAGATTGCAAGAGTTATCATGTTTGATGAAGCTTGCATCAATAATACTATTAATTTTTTAGATATTAAAATCACTGTAAATCATGATGGAACATTGTCTACGGGAATACATGTCAAACCCACTGACAATGGCATGCACATGAACTATGGGTCCTATCACCTAATATTTATAAAAACTCTATTGTTAAAACTCTAGTTTACCGAGCATATAACATTTGCTCTGATTGGACATATTCGACAAAGAAATCACTCGCATTAGACAAAATTTATTTAACTGTGACCATCCACAATATTTGATTGAGAACCTAATAAACAGAACGCTTTTGAAATTATACATTAAAGAAAATAATAATAACCGAAAGAACGACATAAAATTCTTTTTTAAAACTCAAAATGCTAATCATTTTGATAAAGAAGAAAAGTGCTTACGTAATATTCTGAACACTCACATAAATCCCATAGATGACAACAAGATCAAAGTCAGACTTTATCACAAGTCGAAATAACTATCTTCTTCATTCAATACAAGAGATGCTCCAGACGACAACCATCATGTTGTATACCAATTTAACTGCCCTGAGTCTGACTGTACGTCGACATATATTGGTTATACGACAAATAAATTCTCGGATAGGGCATGTCAACACCGTTTTAAGCCTTGCAAGATCTTTGCCCATTTTAACACAACACATGGTATGTCAACTATACCTAATATCTCCAAACATTTTACAATATACATCGTGTGAAGTTAAAAATTGAAATATCGGAGGCATTCTACATAAGAACCAACATGTATTAATATAAATTAATGAATTATAATGAAACTTAATAATTATTTAATTAATGAAAATGCATACATGAAACTAAATCACTATCATTAATTATTGAAAAAACTTCCTCTGAAATGTCTCAAGTACAGACGAAAGCGTCAGAAAATACAATAAATATACTTCTACTTCTGCTGTAGATTGTTTTCAAGGATAATTTAAAGAAGTTAAACATTCGTAACTATTAGAAATTGGAACCAATGAAAATTTTTTTATCTAAAGTATATTGAATCTTATATTATTATTATTATTATTATTATTATTATTATTATTATTATTATTATTATATAATATTTATATTATTTATTATTATTATTTATTTATTTATACTATTATTATTAATTATTATTATTTATTATTATTATTATTATTATTATTATTATTATTATTATTATTATTTTTATTATTTTTATTATTTTTATTGTTGTTGTTGTTGTTGTTGTTTTGTTGTTTGTTGTTGTTGTTGTTGTTGTTGTTGTTGTTGTTGTTCTTCTCTTCTTCTTCTTCTTCTTCTTCTTTTATATTATATTATTTTATTATTAATTATTATATTATTATATTATTATTATATTATTATTATTATTATTATTATTATTATTAAATC
>SEYY01009308.1:7500-30469 GCA_009176605.1 Armadillidium nasatum | reverse complement strand
CATTCTTCTCATCCTGCAACATATCCAGCCTAACAGCAATAGGCGTCATTATTTCGATGTACTCGGCAATTACCTCCTTGTCAGTTTTATTAAATATTGGAAGACAAGGCTTTTTTTCCATACAAATGTTGTTTTGTGCCATGCTACCATCAAGGTTCTTAAGCAGGTCTTTCATAGAATCGTATAGGGAGTTCCAGCGAGTAACACATGGTGTTACTCGCTGATTTCAAGAGATGTGTTGATTTAGTCAAAGCTCAAGGTTTTTTTTTTTTTTACATTGGGAGCATTCAATCTTTCCCTTGCACAAGACTCTATTGCCCTCAGTATACTCCTTCTTGGTCTTGACAGACCCATAGTACTTGATAAGATGTTGCCATGGGTGTTCTATGTCATCTTGGCTGCTTTTTTCATGGGAAGTACCAGCAGCATTACACTCAATTTCAGGAGTTGGACTTTGACGACTTTCACGGTTTGCAATTCTTTTTCCCGTTAAGTACTTATCCATATCTATTTTATTCCAATTTAAGCACAAAATACTAAAAAGGTATAATCGCTAATCAAGTAATCAGTAAACTTAGCATATTGGCTAATAATAATAATAATAATAATAATAATAATAATAATAATTATAATAATAATAAATAATAACAATATTTTTAACAAAACAATACAAAAAAAAATAATATAACTATATTATATTATATATATATATATATATATATATATATATATATATATATATATATATATATATATATATATATATATATATATATATATATATATAAATCAGCAACGAAAAATATAGTGAAATTGCCTATTAATTGTTCAAGGTTAAAGAAAACGATTTAGTTCGTTTCAAGGAATATTCCTTGTTTGTTTGTTTCTTACACGTATTTAATTCAATATTATAATATATATATATATATATATATATATATATATATATATATATATATATATATATATATATATATATATATATATATATATAATATATATATATATATATATATATATATATACAATATCTTATATTATCGAGGGCAATTTGATATTTTTTAAATATCGATATTTTTTTATATATCGGCATTCCTAGTTTAAGTATTAACTTTTAATTAGCATAAATAGTAATAAAATTTGGCTGATTAAATAAGAAACTGAAATATAAGCCCCAAATTTATTTTTTAAGAAAAATGACGAAGCGCTAATTGGTAAGCGCTATTTTCAAAAAACTTCCGCAAAAGCGCAAATTTTTTTTAAAGCGCAAATTTGCGCTTTTGCGCTCTTAAAAAAGTTGTTAAGCGCAAAATGCAAAAGCGCACATTTTCGAAATTTTGCGCAAAACGCAAAAGCGCAAAAAAAAATTTTAAAGCGCAAATTGCGCTTCATTTTGCGCTTATGCCCACCTCTGATATATATATATATATATATATATATATATATATTATATATATATATATATATATATATATATATATATATATATATATATATATATATATATATATATATATATATATATATATATATATATATATATTTTTTTTTTTTTTATTTTTTTTTATGTCTCCTCCGGTGGGCAAAGGCCAGAGGCCTACCAAATTCCACCGAAGTTGGGAAAGATCTATAAACATGATCGATGGTGGCCGACGTGTCCAGACACACGGCGTTTGAAAGTATGCAAGTCAAAGGAAGTTGGGAAAACAGATGAAGGGAGTGTGTTCCAGACTTTACCAGTAGAGTATATGTAAGACTGAGCATAGCGGTTAAGTCTGGGGTCGGAGAGTTGGACAGAGAAAGGATGAGAATGTGTAGAAAGGCGTGTCACACGAGCTCTTCTCAATGGAGGAGGTATGCAACGAGAGAGTTCAGAAGAGCAGTGTCTGTTGTAATAGCGATAGTAAAGAGAGAGTGACGCAACAATTCGACGGGCAGAAAGAGATTGAAGAGAGTTAGTAAGAGCAGGAGAGTTGATGAGACGAAATGCCTTGACTCCACCTTCTCTAAGAGAGCTGTATGTGTGGAACCACCCAGATGTGCGAAGCATACTCCATACAGGGACGAACAACACCCCTATACAGAGCAAGCAACTGGGGTGGCGTGAAGTAATTCTGAAGGCGCCTCAGAACACCCAACCTCTTAGAAGCTTGTTTAGAAAGAGAAGTAATGTGATCTTTCCAAGAAAGATCACGAGAAAAAGAAACACCAAGAATATTAAGGACAGATGAAGGCTTGAGTTGTGTGTTTTCGAAGAAGATATCATAGTTGTGTGGAAGATTGTGTCGAGTGGAGAGATGGAGGAACTGAGTTTTTGAGGCATTGAAAACAACCATGTTTTCTCTGCCCCAATTTGAAATACGGGAAAGATCAGAGGTTGCGCTTATATATATATATATATATATATATATATATATATATATATATATATATATATATATATATATATATATATATATATATATATATATATATATATATATATATATATATATATTTCTCATTATCTAGCTGGAGAACTTACCTATGACTTTTCTTTTCAGAACCTTGAGCAGTTGGTGCAACTCCCTACCATATCTCTGACTGTCTTGGTGATGAACCCAGCATATTTAATCTTTTCTTAACCTTTAACCCTTCTCCTTATGCTGATAAACTCTTTCCTCCTCTGAGTTCATTCGATCGCTTTCTTATCTCTGTTTATTCTCTATCTCCTCAAGTCTTCCGAAGAACGAGTCTCTCTGACGTGGAGACGTTTCTGGCACTTTCTGTGCTTCTAACATGTCTAACTTACGGTTTTACTTCTCTGATTTACCGTGGAATGATTACTGTTTCATTGGAAGGGGTCCTTCGGAATGTGCAGAACACATAACAGAGGTGCTTCTCTCTGGTATGGAGTAGTACATTCCGTATTCTTTCCCTTCAACTAAACCTAGCAAACCTTGGTTTAACTCTACTTGTTATAGTGCACATGGCGCAAGGATGCTACCTTCAGAGATTACTTCGTCTTTAAACTCTACAAACTCATTCAACTTATATTTCATACCTGACTCGTGCAAAATCTATTCTTCGTAGCACCAAAAACTCCATTTCTTTGTCTTAACTTCAGTAATCTATCTGTTTCCTTCTCCTTATGCCCTTTCTGGCATTTTGAAACAAAGTTATCTGTAACTTTGACTCATTCCTTTCTTTAGTGTTATCTGATGACATAACTGCCTTTTTGCCTTCTGCTAAAGCTGAACTCTTCGTTCAGATCTTTGCCTGTAATTCCACTTTATACAATTCTAGAGCTATTCCTCCTCTTCCAACACCTTCCAACTCATTTATTCCTGTTATTGCATTTCTTCTAAAGATGCTATTTATACTCTCTCTGAGCTTAACATTAAAGTGTGTGGGTCTGATGGTATTTCCCCACGGTTCTCACAATTTGAGCTTATGAGCTTCCACCCTGCCTTGGTAAAGTATCTTCTCTGTCTTTCTACTTCGACTTCCCTTCTTGCTGTAAACATTCGCTCATTCATTCATTCTTAATATAATTTTCTTTGCAGGAAATCAAAAAATTCAGGAAACTTCACCAAAATTCATAGCTCCTGTCGTGCGCAAATTTTATTGGACTAAAGAAGAACTCATTATATTGGAAGAAAACGTCGACTCTTTCCAAGAAACAAATCTTGACACCCTCCACGTCGACTCCTCCCAGGAAACTAAACTCGACACCTTAAACGTCGACTCTTTACAAGTCAGTAAACTCGACACCTCCGGTAATAGTCTCAACACCTTCAGTAATTGCTTCAAAGGAAATAATCTTGAGAATCTCAAAGCTTCGAAAGACTGTTAATAAAATAAATATTTAGTTTAATTGTAGCTATCTTCATATTATATTATCTTTAGAAATAAATAATAATAATAAGTTAGTATTTAAGGGGTGTAATCTTTTTAAGTAAGTAAAAGCTGATATGTAAGAAGTGTAGATTTTATAAATTTGTAACAATTTAAAATTAATAATAAATTTTAAATTGATAAAAAGAATGAAATTTCTTACATCACAATTTTTACTTAAATTTCTCATAATTAAATGAAAAGACAAAATTGATATTTCCTTCATACCTTAATGCAAAATTTCGATTTTATTAAATAGAACAAAGTATTTTTAAAGTAGAAAAAACTAGCACAGTTAAATTTATATTTGTATTTCGAAAAAAAAGTTCAAATTTTTATTTAACTCTAATATGATTCTTTTTCATTATTTCCTTTTCACAAAAAGCACAGACCAGGAAACTAGATTGCTTATTGTCTTGTTAGTAAAGCAAATATGAATTTGATTGCTCTTGTAATTGTTATTCATAGCCTAGATTTAGTTTTTTTTTTATCAGATTCTGTGATTTTAGGGAATGATATTTAAAGTCTAGATTTAGTGTTATTTATCAGATCCTGTGATTTAGGTAAAGATATTGCTGATCTAATATATTTGGTATCAAATTCTCAGAGATTAACAGCCTCTCTTTTTCAACTCCATCTTGTACTTCTTATCAGGTCTCACTCTCTGAACCATCAAATTTGAAGAAACAGAAATTGTTGAGGAAAGGGAGGTCCCATATCACTTTCTTCTATATTCTTAGCACACCTTTCAACGCTAAAAAATGAATTCCTCGTGGACACTGGCTCTCTCCTCAGTGCGCTACCTTCTTGCTTAGTACTCGAGTACCTTTAAATACTTCCATGCCATATCATAGTAGTTCACAACGACTTTGGTCTAACTCTTTTTAAGAGAACCTTTCAATGTTCCTATGAGGTCCTTACGTCGTTAACCCATTGTTAGGCTTGAAAAACTTCTCTTTTCTCCATGGAGTTTATTCGATTCCCTTCCCTATGCCGACTGCGAGGAGACATTTCTGGCACTGAAGTGATGCCAACTGATATAACTTGCGCTTATACTTCTTTGATTTCCCATGTAATGGTTGCTGTTTCCATGAGAGGGGTTACTCACATTGGGCTAAGTACATAACTGAGGTGATTTTCTCCATACATGGAAGTATATATTCCATATTATTTCACTTTTTTTTCACTCTGCTTGTTATGCTATTTGCAGCAGAGATACTATTAAGAATTATCGTTGTTTTAAAATTCCAGAAACTTATTTTTCATCCCGGAATCGTGCAAAATATATCCTCTATAAAACTAAAAACTATTCTTTGAAAATGCAATTATTTTTCTTGTTCCTCTTCCTCAAGCCCATTCTGACATTTTGTTAGAAATATCAATTCTAACTTTTCTCCTTCCTATATATTCTTCAGCTCCTTCCATTTCGTTTATTACTGCCATTTTAATTTCTTATAAAAATATTTCTGCTTTCTCTGAGCTCACGCTAAGAAAGCGAACGGCCCTGATGTTTTCTTCCTGTGGACCCCCAAACTTGTGCTTCTGAGCTTACACCCTGCTTATTATTATTTAGGCAAAGAGAATAGAGTTGAACGAGGACAGGTTCAAGCTCATATGCGCACTCCCTCAGAACAAGGAGAGGAATGCCATCCGGGCTGCTGGCCTTCCATACGTTCGCAGTTTTCAGGATCCCATGGACCTGATCATGTGGAATCATAGGAAATGACATGGGATAACTGAGTGGAGAAGGAGAACCGAAATCGTTGTGGGTTGAATTGGAGGAAAAAGGAGGCAAAAAAGATTTCCATTTTCAGGAGGAGTATTAGCAAAAGAGCCGCCAGGACGAATAAAAGGATTAAAGGCAGATTTACAGAAGATATTTGAGATGTTTTGGCTAGGGGCCCGAAATTTTTTTCAGTAGGAGAAACAAGGAGGTCAGCGCACTTCCTTTTGGTGTAAGCACACTTAGCCCGTCGAAAAATATCCTTACCACGATTCCGAGCTGAGTGAAAATTAGCAAGAGTGATAGGAGAATTAGAGTTTTTTCATGCACGATAAGTACTGTCTCTTTCATGATTGGCAGGAGAGCTAGTACCATCGAACCATGGGTTTTAAGGAGAAAAAGATTTAGTTGAAGATGGAATGAACCTTCTAATCCCTTCGGAGATCACGGTCCTAACCTTTTAGACAGAGACAGAAGGATCCTCCGGGACAAAACAGGATTCATTCCGAAGGTAAATTAGCAAAGAAGCGACGCAATACCCCAAATTAGCCCGATTAAAGAGCCAGAAAAGTACTTTTAGGACATGGTGGAACAGTTGGAGAGAAAGTATTATAATTAGAGCTATATGATTATGGTCAGAGTTACCGATAGGAGGGAAAATGGTGTATTTATATCTAGTAGTGGTGAAACATAAATCAAGTGTGTTCAAGAACTGATTAGGACTATCTAGAATGTATGGGTTCTCCAATCAACTGCTCTATATCGTTGAGAATGCTGAATGATAATAAAAGGTAATAAAAAAATAATTCTCAACGAGAAGAGACAAAAATCTCTCATTAAATAATAGAGAAATTACTTAAGAAAATTATATTTAGTAAAGATATTTGATGTATCAGTGATTTTTAAAGGGTACATGTTTACTCAGACATTATTCACATTAAATTAAAATATATATATATATATATATATATATATATATATATATATATATATATATATATATATATATATATATATATATATATATATATATATATATATCACAAGACATGGTTCGGTAATGACGATCGTCAACTGGGTCCAGGAATTTTTACTCTTACATTTATCCACCTTGGATTTCTTGACTCTTAAGACCATATTAAAGAAGAATTTGAATAGATTGTGATTATATCTCCTCCAGACATTTTTCCTCGATCCGTCGTTTGGCAATCCTGATCAAATTATCAAGAGCTTCTCCACCTTCAATTTCTCCACACGTGAAAAACAAGTTAATTTTGGGATTGGACTTTGTATTACCATTGTCTAAATATAACTATTTTAAGTATTTTTTATTATTTGAAAAGTTAGGTGAAACATTAAAACTTGAACCTATTTTTAAATCCAGTTTTAAAGAGATCTGTATCAAGATCAGAAGTCTACCATGTATGTAATCACTTTAAATTTTATCATCACTTCATAATTAAGCAGAACCTCTATATTGAAAAAAAAAATATTAATTCTTATAAAGACTTGATCATTTGCCCTCCAGATAATGGCCGAGGTGTCGTCTTACTAAATAGAGGACTATGATCCTAAGACGTTACACATTTTACATAACCCTACCAAATTTGTTACTACCATTACACCACACAAGCTCATTTACCAACTTGAAGATAAACTATCACAAAATTTACGCACTTTGAAACCCCCAAAACAAAATTAATGATTCCCTCAACATCGTGCATTCCCCTCTGGTACATCTCTTGGTCCCATATACGGTGCACCTAAAATTCATAAAGCTAACTGCCCCATCAGACCTATCCTAGCCTCTTTCCATATGCACAATTTCCAGCTTGCCAAGTATCTTACTCAGATTATCAAAACGTCTCTCAACTCTTCCATTACTGTCTCTAATTCGTATAGTTTTTCCTCCCAACTACAATCGATTTCTCTTTCCAATTCTATCATGTGTTCTTTGGATATTCAGTCTCTTTCCACTAATATCCCTTTACAATTAACAGTAGATCTACTCATTCAACATATTTTCTAACAGAACACCCATTTCTATAATCTTGACAAAAACACTTTTACTATGTCACTCTCTCTGGCCACGTCGGACATTTATTTTCAATAATACTCTTTTTCAACAGAAAAATTGTGTTGATATGGGTTCTCCTTTAGCTCCCATTCTCTCTGACTTCATATTTAACCAAGAGTCTTCATATCTTTCTTCTTCCTCTATTGTTGACGACATTTTCTGTTTATTTCCCACTATATAGTATACTTCTAATTTCCTTTCTTACATTTACACACTACACCCTAACATCGAATTTACAATTGAACATGAACATCAAAATAAACTTCCCTCTCTAGACGTTTTGTGATCACTAAAACCATTCGTACTTTTAATACCTGTCTTTCGCAAACCATGCTTTTAGGCCTTCGATAACCAATTTTTACAGCTTCTCTTCCCCTACACATAAAACCAACACCATTCTAACTTTTATTCACAGAGCCTATAAAATTTCTTCATATCTCAATTTGCATATTGAATTTAAGTTTCTTCAGAACCTATTTATAGTCTATAATTACCCACTCCACATGATTTTTCAATATTTTTTTCCATTTTCTTAATATCAAACAGATATCATCCCCTCCTCTGTGGTATCCGTAGCCCAATCTTTCCACCACTTCCATTACACAAATCTCTCCTACTATTTCAGCATTTAGATTTTCACTTTGCATATAACACTTCTTTCAAAATCTCCTTTTTTTCACCAAAAATCTTCTCTTCCATTACTTTCCCTTTCAAGGCTTCGGTGGTTTACAAGTATATTTCTTGTCCCTTATGTATTAAGGGCTACATTGGCTTTACCACCAGGCTTTAGAAAATCACGCATCTGTGAGCATCAGGGCATCTCTTTATCGTACATCTTTTCCTCTTCTACTCCACACCTTTTTCCAGTAAACGAACTCACACTAAGGTGGCCATCAGTCCCGATTTTTTTAGAGGGTAAATCAGGACGGATAATAGTATTTTATCCAACTTTTGTTTAAATTAGATAGCAAAAATTTTTTTTTTTTTTTGTAGAATGTCCTTTAACAAATAAACCATATGACTTGTTTTTGAAAACAACAATCATATTTCTTTATATTAAAAATTACCCTTCTTTATACATCCCTTAAAAACCTTACGAACAGGGTATTTTGGGGGAGGGAGGGGCAATGTTCAGAAGCATCCCGATTTTTGGTCATAAAAATATGGTCACCTTAGCTCATACCCATTCCTGTAACACCTTTCCTCTTCCAAAACACTTCTCCATCCTTGACACTAATGTTGACTCCACCTCACTCCGTATTCTGGAATTAATCTTTATTTTTAAAGGTAAACCAGAACTTATGAGTAATCTATCAACCAGTACTCTCCATATCATTCAAACTGAATCATATTGAGTTTTGTTTTGAACTCTTCCTCCTTACCTTTTTCACAACAATGGGTCACACTCTTATTTCTCTTTTAATACCTCATTGATTCATTAATCTTCCTTTCAACTTAATGACAGTACTCTGTCTTTCTGACACATTTCTAGCTTATTCTGTTATTTATGTAGTAACGTGTGTTGGTGTATGCATGTTTATGAGTGCGTGTATGTTTTTTTTATATATATATGTGTATATCATGCATGATTAATGCACAAGTTTACCTAAGTATGTATTTATGTTTTATGTTTGGATATATATATATATATATATATATATATATATATATATATATATATATATATATATATATATAATATATAGTATATTTCTCTTATATATATTTATATGAGAGATTTTATAGTTTTTTTTCTTCAAAATGTAAGTGCGGAGTTCCAACGCTAAAAATAAATATTTTTTACTTTAATACATTTCTTAATATGACTTTCGTCATTTACATATAAAAAAAATATCTTACAATATTCCTCTATTTTCTCATCAAGAAGTCTTCTTTCCTCTTCTATTTGAATCGTTTTATACTTTCTATTAACCTCCTTGTGGCTTTTTTTTTCTTTCAATAGATTAAGGTCGATGAATGACCCCAGGTCAATATAATTAATTATTCGATTAAATATTTTTTTTTCTTTAACTACTACACCATTAAATTAAGTTTTTCGAATTGCTGTAAAATCATCTTTCTTCGCTCTCTTAACAATGTAGAGTGAATTTAATTCAATATATTTTCATTCAAAATAACAATTTTCGTACCACAAACTTCATTCATAAATTTCTATATTGGCTCTTTAATATCACGAATCTGTTTGTGCTCGATATATATATATATAATATATATATATATTATATATATATAATATATATATATATATATATATATATATATATATATATATATATATATATATATATATATATATATATATATATATATATATATATATATATATATATATATATATTATATATATATATATATATATATTTTTTTTTTCCTTATCCCTTAATCTCTTAATGAGCTTAAAAATACATCCGACTAGTAAAGTTTTTTATTTTAACAATGAACAGTTATTCATTAATAGATATTAATTAAAACACAATTAATGGTGGAGCTTTCCTGTTCTTAACTGAGTCACATCTTCAGAACTAACCATGAATGGATGGTCGACATCTTCAAGTCCATTTGTATTGTCAAGGGTTGTTATATGAAAATTCTGGCAACTATGTGATTTTCTTTAAAACTTCTCGTAAGGACGATGATTGCTTGAAAAAATGTGTTCATTGTATCATCGATGATATGTTCTCCGGGTGTAAGGTTAATGTTAGGTGTGTTTCTAAAAATGATTTGATGAGTTTTCGAGTGTGTGTGGGTGTGTTTTATTAGTTCCGCTTTGTTTAGGTTTGGATTATGGTTGAAAGTTCGTCTATGGTGGGTGAGAGATGAGTTTTCATTGTCATATCGTAAATCTAGTGAATGTTGGTAAATTCTTCTTTTGAAGTCATTTGTTTCTCCAATATATTTTAAATTACATTGGTCACAGGGAATTTTATACATCCCGATGTTATAGTCTATTGTATTTATATTTGGTTTTAATATTGATTTTAAATTTTAATTAATATAATTAATAAATAACTTTTCATTGTTAAAATAAAAAACTTTAATAGTCGGATGTATTTTTAAGCTCATTAAGGAATTAAGAAAGAATAAAACCAAGATTACGGTAACTTTTAGTATATATATATATATATATATATATATATATATATATATATATATATATATATATATATATATATATATATATATATATATATATATATATATATATATATATATATATATGGAATTCTCTCTTTCATGGAGGCATACATTCCATATTCTTTCCTTTCTACTAAACCTAAGAAACCTATTTCTAAAGTTTCCTCTGCTTGTTCCCGTGCTGTCCGCCTCAGGGATGCTGCTTTCAGGGATCACCGTCGTCTTCAAACTTCAGAAACTCACTCAATTTATAGTTCACCCCGGAATCGTGCAAAATCTATTCTTCGTGAAACCAAAATCTCTTTTCTCCGTCGCAAAGGAAATAATCTCTGGTTTCTCTTCCTCTCGCTCTTTCTGGCATTTTACAAAAAATATCAACTCTAGCTCTGCTTCTTCCTCTTTCCCTCCTTTAGTTTCTTCTGACGGCACAACTGCCGTTTTACCTTCTACTAAAGCTGAATATTTCGCTCAAACTTTTGCATCTAACTCTACTTTATACGATTCAGGAGCTATTCCTCCTCCTTCATCTCCCTCCAACTTTTTTTGCCTAATACGGTAATTTCCTCTAAAGATGTCATTTCTACTCTCTCAGAGCTTTAACACTAAGAAGGCGTATGGTCCTGATGGTATTTCTCCCGCTTCTGAGCTTACACCTTGCATTGGTAAACTATTTCGTCTATTTCAACCTTCCCTTCTTGCTGGAAACGTGCGCTCATTCAACCAGTGCCGAATGAGGGGAGCCCCTCTCAACCCGCTAAATATCGTCCTATTTCTCTCACCTCCGTTCTTTCTAAAGTTTTCAAATCTATCCTTAACTGGAAGATTTGGAAATACTTCAATTCTTTTAACCTTATCTCTGATCGCCAGTATGGTTTTCGTAAAGAACGCTCTGCTGGTGATCTTTCCCTTTCTGACACTTGGTCCTCCGCTCTTCGGGGTTTCGATGAATCTTTCGCTGTGACGTTAGACATATCGAAAGCATTCTATAGAGTCTGGCACAAGCTCTAATTTCAAAACTTCCCTCTTTCGGAATCTATCCTTCTCTCTAATTTCCTTTCTGGTCGTTTTATAGCAGCTGTTGTAGACGGCGACCGTTCAGCCTTTAAATTTACAAATAGTGGAGTTCCTCAAGGATCTGTCATTTCCCCAACTCTCTTTCTACTTTTCATTAATGACCTTCTCTCTATTACTTCACCATCTGTCTACTCCTATGCTTATGACTCCACCCTTCATTACTACTTTCACTTTCAAAGACGCCCGCCCCTGCCAACAACAGCTAATTGCCGCAGGAAAGGTGGCCTTGGAGCAACTGACCTCTGACCTATCTCATATTTCAAATTGTGGCAGAGAAAACATGGTCGTTTTCAATGTCTCAAAAACTCATTTCCTCTAATTTTCAACTCGTCACAATCTTCCTCACAACTATGATATCTTCGAAAATACACAACTCAAACCTTCGTCTATTAATATTCTTGGTGTATCTTTTTGTCGTGATCTTTTTTATGGAAAGATCACATTACATCTCTTTCTAAACAAGTTTTTAAGAGGTTGGGTGTTCTAAGGCGCCATCAGAATTTTTTCCATTGATGGACAGATTTCCAACTTTTCTCCAACTGTGGTGGAAATTTAGGTAGGCCTTTGGCCTTTTTTCCACCTAATATATATATATATATATATATATATATATATATATATATATATATATATATATATATATATATATATATATATATATATATATATATATATATATATATATATATATATATATATATATATATATATATATATATAAAAAGCCGGATACTACACATTTTACGCCCGCCATTTTACATTGAGCGAGAAGTAGTTTTTTTTATATATATATATGTATATATAATCTGCATATCGTACATTAACAGGTGATAGCGCGTAAATTTCCTTTGGTTCTTATTTTTCATTAAGTTTTAAATTTCAGAATTACAACTCTTTTTTTTTATATTTTAAAACTAGCTTTATTAATCTCTGGTGTTTGTTTTTAATTTTTTTAATATGTAAGAGCATTTTACGTCAGCCAGTTTCCGCTCTATCTTTCTGGTAGTCCATCAATATCGTACTATAAAAGTGTAGATGAAAATTATTTTCCTTGTTTATATTTCTTTGTAAAATTTTTATTTTAAATGTAAATATTTAAAAAGTATTATATTAATTTAAATTTATTTTTATTTTTTATATAAGAACTTTAATCTTCAGAGCATTTTTGCATACGCCAATTTTGGCTTCTTAGCTACAGATGCTTATTTGTTCATCGTTTGCTATTGCTTACGGCACCAAAATATATTCAGTTAAAAGAAAAAGGTGGTTTAGAAGTTGTTTAGACTTTTAAGGGCATTTCGTGTTCAGTTACTAGCCCAAGAAATCTTAGTTTGTTTTTAGATTTCCAAATTTAGAGAAAAAAATTGAAAGTTCTAATGACACACGTGGAATTTCCTAATATCTGTAAATCTATCTTTTTTTCGTGCTTCGAAAATTTATTACGTTCTTAAAATGAAACCAGACGCTGATATGAAACTATTTTTAACAGTGGATAATGAATGTGTGTTACCTTAAAAATAAACTAGTTGTGCACCAACATTTTTTAAATATATTTTTCTCTTGTTTGACATTTAAAAGTATATATATATATATATATATATATATATATATATATATATATATATATATATATATATATATATATATATATATATATATATATATATATATATATATATATATATTTAAAAAATTTAAATGTTCGCATTTCACGGGCATTTCCCTATTCGAAGAGAGGAACTTTTCCAAATAAATTCTGCGTAGGATTTGCAAGCAAAATCTAGCCAGCACAATCATGTGTCTCTTAATACCGTTACCATATATATATATATATATATATATATATATATATATATATATATATATATATATATATATATATATATATATATATATATATATATATATATATATATATATATATATAATGTTTTGCATCTACATACATTTTTGTTTCTTCTCAAGAATGCCCCAAGTCCATCAGTAAAACTCAAATTTTCTTTTTTCAATTGATTCTTCTAATCGCAATAATGAAATTGAAGAGTAATTTGTAGAACTGTTGATAAAGAAAATTTCTAACGTCAAAATTTTAGTATACTGAGTATGCTAAAATTTAGAGGTTAGTATACTATACTCTTAACATTAAAAATCTAATAGAACATTGTAATTTCACAGGTTCTCAGTAGTCTCATACGTTTTAGTTTCAAAGATCCTATTTGTCAAACCTTAAATGTAATAGGGAATTGAGCAGGGTCGTTGGTCTTCAGTATAAGTTTCCCTTCCATCTGATCTATTTTCATATAATTTTTACAGCGTAAGTAGAAAAGGTACCATTAATTTGTTATAAAACCTCATCGATGTAGCAATACTTGCACAACTTTCACACCTCTTCAGTAAAAGAACTGTGTAGTAGATGTCCTTTTAGGACTCCTTTATTATTATCTTATATAATGATTAAAAAAATGCCATTTCATGAAATCAGACGGTCGGTCGGAAAGAAGAAAACATGATCAAGGAATGCATACTAAATTTTCCTAACATATTTATTCTCCTCGTGTGGTTTTTGTTAGTTGAAATTACAATGCCTTCCTCTTTGTGCAATCAAGCCAGTTACTTATTCCAAAAGTGATAATAGATATTGTACAAGAAATTGTACTCATACTGGAGAGTTTGCAACATTAAGAAAAAAGTTTCAAAAATAAAACTGCAACTTCTACGAAATTCACAATTTCCTACCATTTTTATTTTCACAAAATAATAAAAAATAAAACTTATTTAACTTTCTCCTTTAACCAATTCTAGATAAAAAAAAAAAAAGCCAAACTCAAGAGATAGTTAAAACTAGTTTTATCTAGGAAAATGGTTATGGTAATTATATAAATTATGGTATATATATATATATATATATATATATATATATATATATATATATATATATATATATATATATATATATAAAAGTTAAGAAAATACCTTTCGATATAAGGAAATATCAATATATCGAAATATCATTGCAAATTTTTTGACATTGTTTTATTATTTAGCTTTCATTTCATTTATGCCAAAATATTATTTTTATTATTATCATTATTTAGTTTTCTAGCGTACTTAGTTCGACTTATCATAACATGAATGATTGACGTTGCGTGTGATACAGGCCTAACCGATAGGTGGTCAACGTTACCGTGGGATACAGGCCTAACCGATAGATGGATCAACGTTGCCGTGGAATACAGGCCTACTGCCGTATTATCATATATATATATAATATCTTTGATATATTTAACAGTTGTCACATTCTTTTTCGGTAACTACTAATTTTTAATATCTTGCAAATACGCAAGAAGACTCTAATTTGTGGAACATATTTCACCTTATATCCTCAGCATTCATGCTAAATATGGAAAAGTACAGCTGTCATTATGGAAGGTAAATTATTTAAAAATTCGATATAAAAATATCGATAAAAATCGAAATTTCAAAATATCGATCATATCGAATGGTCTGACAACTTCTTAACCTAAGTATATATATATATATATATATATATATATATATATATATATATATATATATATATATATATATATATATATATATATATATATATATATATATATATTGGGAATGTTGATGCACAGGAAAATCTGATAAGTTGTAGCCGAATTGTTAAAACCCGAAATCCTGTAAGTCTGTAGTGTTAAGTTGAGTGTACCGGTTCTATATGGCCCCCTAACACCTTACTCATCAATTCAAAGAATTACCAATCTCCCAGTATGTCCTTTAACTTTTACTTTGGTTTAACAGTCGAATAGCGCGAAAACTCTGATACAGCTTCCAGCTTAGGATCCTCCTTGTTCAAGCTTCTTCGCCTTTAACCACGACCCAGGCGAATATAATAGAGACATCAAATGTATCAAGCAACCACCGTTAACTCAGACTCTCGTGACTTAAATTGTTGATATTTTAAAAGAAGTATGCACCCGTGGATACTAGCTACCAGTGAGAATTCACTTTGAAAAATATTTAAGGGATTAATCGGATACCTACATCCTCTGGATCACCACATCCAATTAAATACACCACCAGATACACCAGTCGGCACAACTGTCAGTGCATACACCAAATGTGTACTATTTCCAGAATATGACGCTGGGATATAATGATAAATAAATGATTATTAAAGTAACAACGGCCAACCAAAATTGTTAAACAGCAATTAATTAAATGGCATACGAAAATATATTTTGGTATGTTCCATCGTCTTTCAAACACTATGATAAATGGATATGAACAAATATGAATATTTATATATTCTAAAAAAAATTAGTCATACACAATATGAATATTTGTGTATGAAGAATAAGATATACAATACGATATTTTACGCATATAAATATTTGAGTAAGTCTAGAAAAGGAAATACGATGATATACACATATATATGTGTATATATAATCACCTGGTAATTAATGAAATAGTTAAGCGAAGGTTATCAGATACACTAATATAACACTTGTGTACCATTATAATAAATTAAATAATTGATTATTCAATAATTCTTTGTAAAGTAACCTTCGTGTTTTACTTATCTTTCGCCCGACTCGCCAGAGGACATCGATAGCTAACTCTGTTGATATAATGATAAGGATCGGTTACTAACTATAGATTATTTTCGAAATTAATCCAACCCAGACTAGATAATTAATATTCAGATCGTAAAACTTGATCGCAAAATTCGATCCTCAGACTTGATCGTAAGATTCGATCCTTTAAAATACAAATTATTAAAGAGTCGATTAAATGATGAATTAAATTGAGGAACCAATCAAATAAAACCCTCCTTAATAATAATTAAAGAATATATTTAAAAGGTTACTTACCTTAGCCAGGAACAAATAAATTTTGGAAAGAATATTTGAATCAATAAAGATTATTTATCAATTGAATATCCGATAAAAATCGTTTATCAAGTGATTATTACACAAAGAGAATTCGTATGTGATGAATATACTAATCTACTTTCTGCAACAAAAGAAAGAAACATTCATTTTGTATCAAACAACATTCATTATATAACTGAATAATAGATAATATTATCCTACCATAAAACAAAAAGAAATAACGAAGGAGTACTTGCATTAGATAAACATAAGACCAAAAATGCATAATGGTGCTTATATATATATATATATATATATATATATATATATATATATATATATATATATATATATATATATATATATATATATATATATATATATATATATATATATATATATAAAACCACATTCTGTAGATCCAATGGTGAAAAGAACAGAGCTCCAAATTTCCTAGGTACTGAGTTATTTATATCAGTTGCAAATTGGATGGTATCACCATTTTCTAAAATGGACTAAGAACAACGTTTTTCAATTTTTAAATTTAATTTTCCGACCTTTAATTAAAGGAATTTTGGCCAGCCTGTCGCAAATTTGATGCTTTCAACATTTTTTTAACTTTACTTGACAGTTTTTTTTCAGTTTTATAAACACTTCGAGCCATAATGAATTCCTCCTCCCCCCAAAATAGTTTTATTTATAGATCTTAATAGGAATATTTCGAAAATTGACTTTTATTCATAAAATTGTCAAATTTTAATGTTAAAACAGGTCATATGCTCTTTATTTAAGAGGAATTTTAAGTATTAATTAATCTTATATAAGAAATATAAGGAATCAATTACCGTATTTATATCTTCAATTATATATATTGATAATAGTTTTTTGTTAATTATGTATTACCTTTTAGCTGCTTTAGAAAATGTCAAATCCCAGACATAATTGACATTAATTTAAATAAACCAAGAAGAATGTCCGATATATATTTTTTATTATTATTTCCCTGAAACTTTAGTATTTTAACTGAAATATAATATTTAAAAAAAGCATGTACATTAAAATTAACAAATAGTATTGATATTTTGCAGAAATAATGTCTAAAACCTTTAAAAATAGAAAAACATTTAGATGAAATAATTCAATATAATACCAAAGAATTAAACAATAAGTAATTAACAAAAGATTATGAGTATGACATTATTTTATATTATATATATATATATATATATATATATATATATATATATATATATATATATATATATATATATATATATATATATATATATATATATATATAACCGCTTAAATAATTTTTTTGCATTCTTGGTATAGGAAAGTTTTTTTAAAATGTATCTACAGATTGAGCAATGCATTAACTATATTACTAATGTTCTGCATAGTATGCATTAAAGCATGAATAATTATCTAGTATTTCTCCATTTTTCTGCTACTTTACAGACCTCACAGCATTTTCTTCCCCACTGTCGATTTTGTGTGGCAGTGAAAGTCTTCGGACTATAGTTTTCATATTTCATAGGAAAGCTATTGTTGGAATTTATCTTGATAAAGATTTCATTTCTTTTTCATCTCAAATAATGCTTCAGTGAATAGATCCTTCCTTCTGTTAATTGGGAAATTATATTACTAATTTCTTTTTTCAAAATTTTTTTTTCTAA
Source organism: Armadillidium nasatum (assembly GCA_009176605.1). Classification (NCBI taxonomy): domain Eukaryota; kingdom Metazoa; phylum Arthropoda; class Malacostraca; order Isopoda; family Armadillidiidae; genus Armadillidium; species Armadillidium nasatum. The sequence continues at coordinate 12,001 of SEYY01009308.1, read as the reverse complement.
GCTAACGATAATCAACGTTTGTCTTATTTAATTTACTTTTTTATACTTTTTCCATTTTCAGCAACACAAATGCCACATTCGAAATTTTTTTTTGAGTAGGTGTATTTTTTATAATATTTATTTCAAATTTCTCCAATTCCACGGGCGAATTGTTTGTTACATTATGTAACAGTTATTAAATATTTTATAACATTCAATACTTTGTTTGGTATTTGAACTGGTAATGAATTAAATAATCTTTTAGAATACTTCGAAATTCCATTCACAAAGAAACCAATAAGAACATTTTCCTTCGTAATCGGTATTCATTACTACAATCATGTTATCTTTCTCTAATTCTTTATTGTATAATTGTCTTATTGAAATAACGAAATTATTGATATTATTTGACGTGAATGATAGAACTTTTTTTTTTTACTTTTTGAGTATACATTTCAATTGCTGATGATACTACATCTATGTCCAAGTATCACGATTCATCTAATTTTCAATTCCTGGAATATATCTTGTTCTTTGCATCATCGTTTGTAGAGGTTGTTCCTCTTCTTTTATGGAAATTCTCTGCCTTGGCCAGGTTCAATATTGCCCTTTTTATCTTCCACATTATTTAACTTAAAACTCTTCGTATTTCCATAATATATAGCGTTTTTAGTTTCGATATGTTTTTTTTTTTCATTTCAGGTTTATTGCAATATAATACCATTTGTCTTTCATTGATTTTCATTTCATTCAATTGATTTATTTTCCATGGCTAATTCTTTACGAATATATATTGATTTTTTCTTCTCCAACGAACATTCATTAAATTGTAGAACCTTTTCACATTTTTCCAACATCGATTTTAAATACCTTTCTTTTATTGGATCGTTCCTGATCTGAAAATTACAATTTTGTAATTTTTTTTTAAAGGAAATTCTACATTTCTCTTACATTTTTATTTCAATAAAGTTTTGGTTTTGTAAAATTGACATAGCATTTTGTGAAACGCCCATTCCACATTCAAAAACGTATTTGTAATATGTGATATGTTATATTATATGTCTATGTTAACATTAGAAGTAACATGAGTAGCATTAATATTAATAAATTATTTATTGCTTGAAATGTTTCTTTAGGTATTGGGCATGTTGGCAGCGAATTGAATATTCGCACTTCTTTTTGTTTAAATTGAATATCTACAAGAAACCAATGAAATCCCTCTTTTTCATAATCGGTATTGAACAGTACAAGCAGATTCTCTTTCTGCATTACATTTTTCCGATGTAAATGTCTTAACGGTAATTAAGAATTATTTAAAATTAGGGGATAAACTTTATTCCAATTTTCAGTATCAGGATTTGACATTTTATTTACTTTCTTCTCTTTCAATTATCATTTCCGTTTCTATATTCCCCAAGTTTCTTGATATTTACTTAATTGATTTTCATTTATGTCCATTCTCTCTTTGATATGATATCGGCTTTATTCTCTTGATCTACTTTTTCGAACTCCTTACGTCCCGTTTTTAATCTTTGTGTATCAGTTTTCCTTTTACTTTTTACCTTTCAACTTTGTTGTTAATTCAAATTCTTTGGTTTTTGGCATAATAGAGAACCAGAAATATTTTCCTATAAAATCTGCTCCTTTCATTTTTTTTTTTTATCTATTAGGTTTTTTAATATCGGCAAATGTTGATTCAACAGTTGCGTTGCATAAAATATCTCAAGTTCACTCAAACATTTGTTTTCTTCAAAAACGTGCTTGCCCATGATGGCAAAATTGGGATGCAGTAATCTAAAAAAGTACACAAATTCGTCGCAGAAACGACTAAAAACTAGAAAAACTCAAAGCTAACAAAAAACTAAATAAAACTAGAAAAAACTCTAAACTAGAAAAAAAAGACTCTAAAACTCGAACTCTAAAAACAACTTAGAGGAGCAAATGAGACTCAAAACAATGACACATAAATTAATAACCAATCTTTAACAAACAAAACCGAAAACTGAAACTTCGATCGCAACAAAACATATGCTAACTTCACAATTTAACACAGTATATAAACTTTAAAAATATTAAAATTTCTCACCTCTTTTCGAGGCAACACACAAGTTGAAATAAGTTTATTTGACTTAAACTCTTAAAAATACTTTAAACTTTTCAAATACAATCCAATAATGTTCACGACGTCTTACGGGAATCAAATGGGAGCAGTTTCTAAACACTCCGCGAAATGAACAACTAATATTTAAAACCAACCAAGTCTTTATACCGTTACTTTAATTTTAGTGTAACGGATTTTTCTATATCAATTGATGTTATTTTGATGTATCCATTAACAAATTTATATTTGGGTTCAGCTTTTCCAACGACAACCAAGCTACAAGAAGAGAGGAAAACACAAGCACAGTTTTCTTTAATTAAGTATATAATATAAATTATTTCAGGAATATGTAATTTACAGAATATAAAATTTACTTTCGAAACTTTTCCAAAAATTATCAAAGAATATCTACCCTTCACTAACCTAGCACTAACCCTAACCAATGTTACCTAATTAATAAATGTTTTTAAAAATATACAAGATACTTTTGTATACAAGTATATAGACGTGTCCTGTTACAACTTCAATTCGTTCGGGAAGTCCTCTGCTTCAAAAAACACCGATATCGTTGGAGGCAGACTTCCGAAAAAATATCTATTCTCGAATAGTGGCCGTGAATACTACGAATTCCAGAACCCAAACCGTGTCCAATGATGGTGCTCTAATCTTTAATCATGCAAACGATAGTCAGAGCAAAATCCACAATCCAAAATCTGCTCGTGAGTCGAAAATCGGGATTCAAAAGTGGCCGTTGAAGCCGCCACCAACTTTCCAAATCAAAAACAGGAGTCAAAAATCTATGAGTCAAGACTGGCAATCCAAAACTCTCAGCCAAAACTGAAGACCAAGACCGGAATGAGTGACATAATCTTCTCACTGTTTGGCTCTTGATATGTAATACCTGACAACTTCAGCTCAGACGGTTTCTTCGGTATGTAGGCAGCAGGCAGGCTAGCAACAAACTCCTCATAACATTTACGTGTTGACACATAATACCTCATGTATATTGCACTTACCGCCGCAATAATCTTAAATCTGATTGTCCCATCAACGAAAATAACTTGTTCGACTTTACCAAAATTCTCAATATTTGCACCTTTCACAACCCTACACTGATGTATTATTTGACGGATCCGTTCAATAAACGCTTCATTCTTATCTCCATCACGACACGCGTCCATCAATGATCGCAGAGGTAACCCAACCTCACAGTATGGTTCTTGATCGGTCATAATTGCTCTCTCAGGTAGATCACGGAAAAGGAAAGGCTTTCCAAGTTTCCACTGATCAATCAACTCTAACGCATGTTCATTGAAGGACAAATACGAATCTTTCTCAGGTTCAATGTTTATCTGAGGTAACACTTCCTCCAAGTACACGTAGCCTCTGGTACCCGAATGAATCCTTAAGTTAGTAGCATACCAATTATTAATGACAGTTTCGATTGGGTTGTGCGCAAATACTACTTTGATCTCATGAATGGAATTCAACTCCCTAAAGATGTCAGCTAACAACCCCAGAGTATCGTCTTCCTTCATCTGTACCTTTGGCACTTTTACTATCACATCGACATTTCCACGATTTTTCTCACCTTCTCTATCAGCATCGATGTAACTAACAGAATTCTTATCGTTAATGTTCGTAACGTGAACAGTCTTCCCATCATCACCACTTTTGCCTTGACCGACTTTAGTCTCAGATTGAAGTGCAGACTTTTGCTTACGATTATCACGACCCATGCTATAATGATTCAAAATTAACATGGTATATTATTTTAAGGAACATAATGAAAGTCTAATTTTGTATAAAAATTAAAACTTTACTATATATATATATATATATATATATATATATATATATATATATATATATATATATATATATATATATATATATATATATATATATATATATATATATATATATATTTATTTTTTTTTCTTAATATTCTTGGTGTAACCATTTCTCGTTATCTTTCTTGGAAAGATCACATTACTTCTCTTTCTAAACAAGCTTCTAAGAGGTTGGGTGTTCTGAGGCGCCTTCAGAATTATTTCACTCCACCCCAGTTGCTTCCTCTCTATAGGGGTGTTGTCCGTCCCTGTATGGAGTATTCTTCGCACATCTTAGGTGGTTCCACTCATACAGCTCTCCTTGAGAAGGTGGAATCTAGGCTTTTCGTCTCAACTCTCCTCTTACAAACTCTCTCCAATCTCTTTTTGCCCGTCGAATTGTTGCTTCACTCTCTCTCTTTACTATCGTCGCATACCTCCTCCATTGAGAAGAGCTCGTGCAAGACGCCTTTCTACACTGTCTCATCTTTTCTCTGTCCAACTCTCAGACCCCAGACTTAACCGCTATGCTCAATCTTACATATACTCTATTCTTAAAATCTGTAACACTCCCTTTATCTGTCTTCCC
>SEYY01009307.1:0-22035 GCA_009176605.1 Armadillidium nasatum | reverse complement strand
TTCCTTACCCATCCTCAGATTATGAAGGCAAAAGTCTTAATATTGATAACCCTAAATCATTTTCTATTCAATATAGCTCCATGTTTGTGCAAAAGACTTATTTGTAATTTTACAGTTTTCCTTTGTTAACTGTTTACAACACTAACTTTGGGCAGCCTTTTCTGAACTGTAGGATCCTAATTATATATATATATATATATATATATATATATATATATATATATATATATATATATATATATATATATATAATATATATATATATATATATATATATATATATATATATATGGACCGACCGGGGCCCGGGCCCCGGCTAATAATCAGGGAAATGCCAGGGTTAAAATTGAAAATTATACTTTTTAATGGTGGATTAAATCAAATAAAATATAAGAAAATTAAGATTTTTCTTCTTGCTTTTTCAATATTTTCTTTTCCTTTTCTGTTTCTTTTGACCACTCCTCTTCTGCTAGTGAATGTTCATCTTTATTTTTTGATTTTAGATGCCCCCAAAAAGATTTGGTTGAAATTTTTTTTTACTTGGGGCACCCAGAGGTCCTCTTCTTATTTCCTGACTGCATATGTTACATTTAGCTATTTCGAGCCTATACTGAAACAATAAAATAACTATGTATATATATAGGTTATATTGTTAATTTGATATCTTACATTTTTTCAAACTTTAACTAAGTAAACCTGTTGAATAACCATTGTAAATCAGAAATTTGTAATTTTTTCAAACTTTCATTATACAAAATCTGTAATTTTCTGAATTTTTTTCTGAAAATGCATATAATCATTAATTTAAAGGGAATGTTGACTATTCTACTCCTTCCTTATAATTAAATTTTTATAATTTTCTTAACCAAAAATTTCGGTGCTTTTGACCTCTTTTCCCGGCCCCAGCAAAATTCCAGCCCGGTCGGTCCCTATTAATTAATATATATATAATATATATATATATATATATATATATATATATATATATATATATATATATATATATATATATATATATATATATATATATATATATATATATATATATATATGTAAGATTATTAATTTAAAAAATATTGATGTGAATATATTTGAAGTTAATAATTATTTAAACGAGGTATGCCAACCTGTATTGTTTGATTTTAAGTTCTATCCTAAGCTGTTCGCTGTAATGTCATGGTACATATATATATATATATATATATATATATATATATATATATATATATATATATATATATATATATATATATATATATATATATATATATATATATATATATATATAATTAGTGATGGACGATTAAGAATTTTTTGACAAAACTATGAAATTGAAAAAGTATATTTTAAAAATTCCCAGTTTAGTAAATTGAACAATTTTATAATTAGGAAGAATTAAATTATATTCTTTATTCAAATGTGGAAATACATGTAATTTAATATATAGTATAATATGTTAAGTATAATATATTATATTTTAAGGGCTCTGCCCGTGTGTGGTGGCGTTTCTGTATATATATATATATATATATATATATATATATATATATATATATATATATATATATATATATATATATATATATATATATATATATATATATATATATATATATATATATATATATAATAATAAGGATGTTCCACTCGCTCCAAGGCCCCAGATATGCGCCTATTGATATCATAGTACTAGTCATAAGTGAATAAAATTTTTCTACGCACAAACCTTTGTGTGTGAGATGCGAGGTAGAATGATGAGAGGTCGCGCCACTTACCACGCTTCCAACGTCTGCATGTACGGTATTGAGTCCTCCTGTGAAAATTTGGTTAATTTCAAAGGAACTTTGGGCTGCAATCTTCCATAACATAAAAAAGCGTGTGAAGGCAAGCCTTGATGGTAATAACGATTACTTCCAACACTTGTAATGTCAGCACTATTCCCACACACCAGAGGTTGTTCGTGGTATAATTTTTTTAACCAACAACCAGTACATTGATATTTATAAGCACATGTCTGGGGCCGATAACAAGTAGGACACCCAGTAGTATTAGAACATTGATTTAAAAATTTTAAATATGAGAACATGAAAAGACGTTAAAAATTTTTTAGTATTTTAAATTTAAAACTCTTAAATTGTGATGCAGAAACCATCTTTTTTCCAATTTTTGGTGAAATTCGATTTCGTCTTAGAGAGTATATTTGCCTCCCCCCCCCTTCCCCACCACTAAACAGCCTTTCACTCTCAGTAGAAGAGGTTGAAGCAGAGATGTTTATAAGCCAGTATATGTAAAATAATCGGCAGAAAATTGATGATTGAGAAAACTATGCAGATTTTACCAATGACGATTAATCGTACTATATATATATATATATATATATATATATATATATATATATATATATATATATATATATATATATATATATATATATATATATATATATATATATATATATATATATATATATATATATATATATATATATATATATATGATAGGGAAAAACCAAATATATCAAGATATATTAAGTATGACAAAGTTATTTACCTTGATCATAATGGGTGCTATGTGGATAAAAATCAAAGTATGCAGGTTGCCATTTATAATTGATAGTAATTATTAATTTCAATAGGGAATATATTGACATCGATATTTTAAATAAATAATATTGGTCTTTTTTACCTCTATTTTTATTATAGGTGTGTATCTAATCGGTCCGGGCGATACTGGAATTTTATACGAACACAAGGAAATGGAATTTGGTGATTCACATAATGAGACCGAATTGATGGACGTAATAGCGAAGATGAAATAGTAGTATTTGTGGATGCCTTTAGTTAGTTTTTGAAGTTTATTTTTCTGATTTATTATTATTAATGGTTTCTAAAAATGCTCATTTAAAGTTCCTGTACTTACTAAAGTTATAATGTGGTTCCTAAGGATACTTTTGTATTTGTCTTTTGTTAGGAAGTACTTTTTTTTTTCTTTTTTATTATTATTTTTGAAACGGAAAGTATATATATATATATATATATGGTACAAATTTTTTTTTTGTATATAAGATGATTTATCAGGGTATTAGTTTTAGACTTTAGGGTATTTTAGGTTTCTTTTCGGACATTTACAATTTTAAAATATTTTTATTTGTTGGTTATCATCATTGTAAATTATTATTATTATTATTATTATTATTATTATTATTAATTTTTTATTTTTTTTTTTTTTTTTTTTTTTTTTTTTTTTTTTTTTTTTTTTTTTTATTTTTATTAATATATATATATTATATATATATATATATATATATATATATATATATATATATATATATATATATATATATATATATATATATATATTATATTTTTGTATTTTGACATTTGAAAATATTATATTTATTGTGTTAAATATTTACATTTAAAGTCTTTATTTTTGTTGTAATATAATTTTTATTTTTTTGCCTTAAAATATATATATATATATATATATATATATATATATATATATATATATATATATATATATATATATATATATATATATATATATATATATATATATATATATATATATATATATATATATATATATATATATATATATATATATATATATATATATATATATATATATATATATATATATATATATATAATCGACTTGCTATTTGAAAGTATGGATTAATAATTTATTTAGTATAGAGAGGAAACATGGTATGAGATATGCACATCTTAATCTACAGAACCTATGTATAGATTTTGTACCTTTTTCTTTGATCTGTTCCCCCCTCCCCCTACCCCCCCTTCAGCGTTGTTTGAGAATTCTTCCTTTTCTCATTAGTATAAAACTTTTATTGGTAAGATAAATTGCTTTCTTTTGTCTTCCCCAACTTTATATGTGAATATCAGATTATCCATTATATTAGACCTCAGTCATAGAGCTTATAAGTGTTCTGTACTTTTTTATTCTTTTTGAAAACTCTCTAAATCATTAATTTTTCCATTTTTAAGTAAAATATAATGAAAATCTAACTAGTTACACTTTCAAATGTAATTCTACAATCTCTCTATGGATTTCTACTGATATAACTGAATTTGCTGTTCGTATAATTACTTTTCTTCGAGTCTCTTATTGTGGTCAAAGGGTTTATAAAATATCTTTTTTTTCGTTACCAGAGAACTGAAGTTGCTGTGAAACTAATATGAGAAATTGCTAAATATAAGTTTCTTAATACAAAAGTAAATGCTTTAAGAAGTCCTGGAGAAACCTTTTTCATTTGCTTTAAATATTTTCTTGGCTTAGAAATCTTTAAGCATTAGAAACTTATACTTGCTACATGAAATAAACTATGGGAATTTAACTTTAAAATGTCTTAATAAAATACTCTTTCTACTCATTAACGCCAATACTACTAGTGACAGTTTTCTCCCAACTATCGCCGTATCTAGAATGACTATCCTTTTTTTCTGGATAATGCTTTGGAAATGAGATATCTACAGAGTTTATTTAAAATTTATTTGAAGATGCTAATTTCTAGCGAAATCTGCTTTTTGGTGAACTTTTTCTTTGTTCCATCCTTGCTCACGAGGAAGCGGTGATTCTGAATTACAGAAAGAGCATTCTGGATGGCTCTATGACAAGACTAAGAGGATGATCTATGTAAGAGAGTTAAATTTAAAAAAAACAGATTCAACTCACAATAAAAAGCGAAGATGGAATCGTTACTAAAATAAGAAATTGACTTCAATAATTTAAAAGGAAACTAACTTTCGAAGGATACTCTATTTATAGAAGGAAAATATTTTAGTCTGGCAGCATGATCATTGCATCGCAACCAACAAGGATACGATGACTGTAAAGAATTATATGGGAAAGGTTGTAAGGTTATATAGCCTTTTAGGCTGTATCTCAGAAAGCGGATAAAGAGTAAACGAAACAAAATAAAAATAATACAAAACAATAATGTACCCGTTTGAAAACATTTACAATATATCCGACAGTCTTTCCCTCGTTACCCTATTTAGGGTGAAAAAGCTGTAAAGAAACGCTTTATGACGCCTTCACACCAAAAAGGGTGTAATATCCTTGCATAAATTTTGTATGGAAAATAGTAATTTATTCGTTGTACGTTGCATCCTTCTTTCCACTCACCCATAAAAAAATGTTCATAGATTTTGTTGTAGGTTTTATGGGACTCTTGTCCACCAATGGAAACTACGAAGGCCACATAGGCTTTTCGGCATATAGTCGAAAATCGTATTGGTAAATCATAAGAAAATAACCTATGGCTTTAATAAAGTTGGACTTTTGTATGCGCAAAGGTTATACCTATTGGAATTTCTATTGTTCCCAATAGGGTTCTCCTATATATATATATATATATATATATATATATATATATATATATATATATATATATATATATATATATATATATATATATATATATATATATATATATATATATATATATATATATATATATATATATATATATATATATGTATGTGAAATCCGCATCCGCATTCACAGTTCATGATTTTGGAATATCCGCATCCGCATCCGCAATTATTAAATGCGCATGTAAAATTTTTTGAAAGTTATCAATTTGTTGTCTAATGTTTGACCAATGTTTTTGGATAGCATGAATAAGAAAATAATTATTTTTCATATATATATATATATATATATATATATATATATATATATATATATATATATATATATATATATATATATATATATATATATATATATATATATATATATATATATATATATATATATATATATATATATATTATATTTATAACCTTCCTTTTATTCTTTTATTCGCTCTGATGGTACTGTTGCTAACATTCCAATTGAAAATGCTAGTTTCTTCGACCTCCTATTCTCCTCTAATTCAACCCTGAACGACTCTGACAATTCTCCTACTTCTCCTCTCAGATGTCCTTGCCTTTACCTGTGATAACATTTGATCAGGTGCATGGACTTCTGAAATCTATGAACGCTAGGAAGGCAAGCGGCCAGAATGGCATTCCTCTCAGAGTTTTAAGGGAGTGTGCTACTAAGCTGGCTCCTTCCCTCGTTCAACTTTTCCTCTCCTGGGCATTAGTCCAACCTATTCCGATGAAATGTAGTCGCTTGATCCTTCTAACTATCGCCCTATAGCTCTCATTTGTATTCTGTCTAGATTTTTGAAGCTTCTCAATTTTCATTTCTTAGATCATCTAGAATTTCATTCCTTTCTTTCTGATCACCAGTATATTTTTTGACGCTCGAGGTTTACTGGTGATATACTTTCCTATCTCACAGGTTTATGGTCTTTTGCCCTTAGGGACCATTGGGAGACCTGTGTGATGGAGCTTGACATATCTAAGGCATTGAGCGGATATGGCATGAATCACTGCTTTCCAAGCTCTCCTCCTTCTCTTTGCTTACTTATGTCTAGCTTTCTTTGTAATCTTTACATTTTGACTGTTGCTGATGGGGCGACTTCTTTATTTCCTGCCAATAGTGGTGTTCTTCAGAGTTCTGTCTTGTCTCCTACTCTATTCCTACTTTTCATTAATGATCTTCTCAGCTACTCATCTAACTCAATCCATTCATATGCCGATGACTCGACCCTTCATTCCTCTACTCTTTTCAAATCTGCTCCCTCTTTTACATCTAGAGTTTCCTCTCATTTTCCTCTTTCCGATTCCATTTTTTGCTGATCTGACTAGAATTTCCCAGTGAGGTCGTCTCAACCTTGTGAAATTCAACTCTAAAAACTCAGCTTCTAGAAATCTCCCTCTCAAAGACACCTGCTAACTTTTCTATTTCTTTCGATGATTCTCCTGTCTCTCCTGTTGACAGTATAAATATCCTTGGCCTTCACATAAACAAAAAAATGTCTTGGAAATTTCACATCACAATAGTAGATGGCTGCTAGGGTTTCCTCAAAGAAGCTGGGAGTTCTGTTTAGGCTGCGAGATTTTTTCCCTTCTTCGCAGATATTTCAATTATGCAAGGGCCTCATTCGACCTTGTATAGAGTACTACTCTCATATCTGGAGTGACTCAGGATGAGGGGAGTGTGTCAAATATTTATGCTAGATTATTTTTTCAAGATCTGTCTCAAGAATTGTCTTTTTACCCCCCCCCTTGCACTCTATTTCACATTCCCCCATCGTCAACCCCAACCCATATACGCCCTCGAGTAAAAAAAAATTTTTTTTTATTGATATGATATAAGAATGATAAAAAAATATTCTTTACTTTTTAGTGCATTTTATAAAAGCCTGTAACTTAATTTTTTTATCAGTTTATTTTCATTTTCCATGATTTTGGCGCCCCTAGATAATTGCGCTCCGGGCGGCCGCCCGGAGCGCCCTACCCTGGGGCCGGCCCTGCTCAGGTTTCACCCGTCTTTCCCAGGAAAAAAAAATGCCCCATTCAATTTACATTGGTGTTCATGGCTCCAATAGGACCTCAAAGATTCCTATAAGAAATATTTACTTACATCAGTTTACTATGCAATTTTCTACTGGTCCCTATGGGCATTACGGAAGCAAATTATGATTTGCCCATGAGATCTAAATTATATATGTAGTTGTCTACAGATATGACTACTTTGGAACAAATTGCAATAAAATGAAAGCTAAAGTTACAGAACATGAAGGATATATACCCAGGCCTATTAAATCCTTTAAATAGACTCTATCTGAACTTTCAGTATGCTTTGATCTATAACAAAAAAAATTCACCAAAACATCATAGAGAAAACCCAGGATAGGAGGGAAATTAAATATCTTTAGCTAAGCGTTACAAAAAATTCATTACAAACTTTTTTATTTACCTTTTCAATGAATTCTAGTCAACTTAAATTCTGGTTCCGCTAGATTTATAGCAAACTAATTTCATAGCACCAGTAAGAAGAAATATTAAAAAAAACTCGGGGTAGCTGAATTATGCTTAGTTTTTTTTTAAAGACCTGAAAGAGAAGGGTCGCAATTAGTGTTACAATTAAATAATAAGAGGAGACTTACTATGATTTTTTTGAAGAAATGTTTCTTACTTGAAGTTCCTTAATATATAACTTTAATATATTTTAGAACTCTTATAGAGGTATATATTTGTGTAGAAGTCAATTGAAAGGAGGTGAATAAGAATAATATATAACCTCATGCCTTAATTTGAAGTAATAAACAAGCAAGCAAAAAAAAAAAAAAAAAAAAAACAATTACATTTTTTAAAAAACGTCTGAACGCGCCGATAAATTTGAAAAAGTGCTTAGTTTTTAACCGGCAGCTTGTTTGGGTGCCAAACTGAGAGTACCATATCGACGCCAAAAACAAACCATTTTCACAAACTCCAATGAAGTAGAACTTTTCCAGTGTAAAGGAAAACTGAAAATACATAAAGTACATACGGTAGATAAAATAATGAAAGCATATAAACAATTTTTATAATATATCTTGGTTTTCAGCTAGAATTTCGCACAGTTGAGATATTTGAAAAGAACGAACAGAAAGAAATTCTAATAATATTGCCCTTATCAGAAATGCTGATATTGGAGAGTAACCCACTGTATTGAACAATTGTGGTAAATAAAAAAAATTGCCCTGCCCAGTCATGTCAAATTTGTAATTTTGCGATTTTAGTTTTAAGTGTTTAATATAATACTACATAGCATATGTTATTTCAAATTTATACATAGGATACTTTAAATTTATTGAAAAGTTATGTATAATATATATAGTTTATATATATTTTTACTAAATATGATATAAATAAAGTTATCAGTTCAAATTAGGCTATGCTTTGAACTTCCTCTTTAAATTTTGTAGTAGACCTAATCAAATTTACTTATGCAATCACTATAGGTAGTCATGTTTAGAAAATGTCAGATTCTACTAATCCATATTTGCCAATCAGAAGCAGTTTGCGCACAAATTTAGAGTTGTTTTTTTTTTTTTTTTGTGAGTTTCAGATTAAAGATGGTTAAGTGCTGTATTTAATAACCTAGTATCCCAGGGCCTAAATATTCTGTAGGTTAAATAATACAGGTGATATGGTATTTGTGTAGTTAGGACTTGTCTTATATATATATAGAATATATATATATATATATATATATATATATATATATATATATATATATATATATATATATATATATATATATATATATATATATATATATATATATATAAAAATCAATGGATTAAGCAAATCTTAATGTAGATTGGAACTACATGTTTATAAAAATATTAAAACATAATTATGATAATAATATCTAATACAAAATCTAACTTTATAATTGTTTAAATGTAATATTAGAGAGATTATTTATGATGTAATAACGTAAATAGTAATATTTGTTTCAGGCAACACTTTATATTCAAATATAAAATTACTTAGAATTTTCTCATTTTTTTATAAAAAATAATATATTTATACTATTTATATAATTTTTGCAAATTTTATCAACATTATTAATAAAAAGTATATGCTGATACTATTATTATTAAATAAAAATTCTTCAAATTGAAGTTAAATAAATATGCTAAAAGATATTAATTAATTAATAGTAAAATATAATATTACCAATTATGATATTTTAAATATTATATTATTTTTAGACAGACCTAATTTTTTATATAAAAGTTAATTTTTAATATATATATATATATATATATATATATATATATATATATATATATATATATATATATATATATATATATATATATATATATATATATATATATACCAGGCTTGTGTCCAAATAAAAGTACTTGTATTTATAATTAAGTATAAATTTTTGAGAACTTATACTTCATTTTAAAATCAAAAGTACTTGTGCTTGAGTCAGTTGTACTTGGAAAAAATCAAGTACTTTAAAGTATTTTTAAATACAAATTAAGTTTTAAAAGTAAAAATCCTAAAAGAAAAGAAAAAAAGAATATATATTCGATTTTTATATTTAATATTCGGAAACTCTTTAAATTTGAATAAATATTATTATTATTATTATTATTATTATTATCATTATTATTATTATTATTATTATTATTATTATTATTATTATTATTATTATTAAATTTTGTCTCAAATTTTATAAGACTAAAACAATTTAGATAATATCCCAACTTTTTAAATTTGTTTTTAATACTTTGCGAATACTCACAAACTAGATCCTTTTGAAAGGATGGTCAGAAATTTAAAATAAAAGAAACTCACCCAACCCCAAGCTTAATGCAAATGTTTCAAGTGAGAGTTTTTGGAAGTGTTAAAGAGAGAAAGATTAAATGCAACAGGGAAAATAAATGGAGGGAGGTCCACTGAACAGAGGTGAACAGAATGTAGGAAGCATTACAAAGACCAAGCCTGGAGTTTTCAATATCTATATAAAATTCATGGGAAAATGAGGTACTCCTTGTGCTAGAAGGGTAACAGTACATAGGAACATAGGAACATAGGAAAATAGAGACAGTTAGAAGCCACAAGGGCCTATCGAGACTGTCCCAGTCCAAACAAATAATAACAATACTAATACATGCACGAAAGACTAGGTCTATCCCATCCCAGTTATCAGTTCATTCATGCATAGTCATGCATAGATAAAAGAAAAACTAAACCCCATTACACATGCAATATTCAATGAACCATCACCCACTACAAAAAAAACTGCCATTAGGCTTAGTCATAGGTTGATCTGTTGATCCAAAAATTCATATATACCCGCCAATTTGGCTTAGTCAGATTATTCTATATAATACCCAAACCATCCATATATCTATCTAGCCCCTTTTTAAATTTGACAAGAGAATCACAGTCAACAACCTCCCGTGGCAAGTCATTCCAAAAATTAACAACTCTATTACTGAAAGAGTATTTTCTTAGATCGAGATGGCATGGCTTCTTTTTAATTTTCTTATTATGTCCTCTAGTTACTCTTCCATGGTCCACTATGAAGTATTTTTCAATCTCTGTATTACTGTCAGATGCAAATATTTTGTAAACTTGTATCATATCCCCTCTGAGAAATCTCCTTTCAACTGAGAACATTCCTAACTCCTTCAACCTCTCTTCATAGCTCTTATTTTCAAAGCCAGAAATCATCCTTGTTGCTCGACGTTGTACTCTCTCCAGCATATCTATGTCTTTTCTTAAATGAGGAGCCCAAACTTGTGCACAATACTCTAATGCTGGCCTGACATAGCTATTATATAGTTTGCTTATAACCTCTTTGCTCTTGTAAACTACATTGCGGTTAATTATACCTAACATCTTATTAGCTTTATTCCTTGCTTCCAAACATTGATCACCCACCTTCAGATTACTGCTAATTATCACACCTAAATCCTTTTCTTGGTCCACAGTCTCAAGCCACTCCCCATTCATTTCATAATTAAATCCTTCATTTGAGTAACCTACATGAAGAACTTTACATTTTTTACTATTAAAATTCATTTGCCACCTCTCTGCCCAACCAAGAAGTCTATCTAGATCACCTTGAAGCTTTATGCATCCATCATTATTCCTTACTGAGGTAACCACTTTGGTATCATCTGCAAACTTAGAAACCTTGCATTTAAGACCTTTGTCTAAATCATTTATATATATAAGGAACAAAAGTGGTCCCAGCACAGAACCCTGTGGTACCCCACTCTTCACCTGTTTCCCATAATGACTTATTACCATTAAGTAATACACACTGCCTTCTGTTCTTTAACCACTCTTTAATCCAATTGTGTACCATTCCATCTATACCATACTGTGACAACTTTTGCATCAGCCTAACATGGGGTACCTTATCAAAAGCCTTGCTAAAGTCTAAATATATGACATCAACTGGATCACCCCTGTCTATACATTCAGTAATATATTCCATAAATTCTAGTAGATTTGTCTGACATGATCTACCCTTTCTAAAGCCATGCTGGGAGTTATATAGTATCTTGTTATCATCTAAATGCTTCTCTATATGACTTTTCAGTAACTTTTCCAAAATTTTCACAACCAGAGATGTTAAACTAACTGGCCTATAGTTCCCTAAATCTTTCTTTACTACCTTTTTTAAATATGGGCACCACATATGCTGCTTTCCAGTCCTCAGGTACCTCTCCAAAAGCAATAGATCGCTTAAAAATCAAATACAGTGCCTTTGCAATACTGCTACTCCCCTCTTTTAGAATTCTACCATACACACCATCCGGACCCGCTGCCTTATTTGGGTCAATATGTTCTAGTAAAGATTTAATTTCATTTAACTCAATTTGAAATGTTGTACACCTATTCATTACATGCATACTAGAACTATTACTCTCTAAACTGCTATCCAACCTTTCCTCAGTAAACACTGATGCAAAATAAGCATTGAAAATATTAACCAATTCCTTATCTGAACTTACTAAATTCCCATCAATTTTAATTGGGCCAATTTTCTTATCCTTGCTTTTAAATTTATAAAAGCTAAAAAACTTTTTCAGGTCTTTATTACTGTTTCTTGCCAAATTAATTTCTGCCATTCTCTTTGCTCTTCTTATTGACTGGTTAAGTTCATTCCTAATTCTCTTATAATGTTCCAAATCTTCCCCCCTTCTCCTACCTTTGAACATTTTAAAACATCTACGCTTTTCACTGATTTTCTCTTTTATCTCTCTACTCCACCAATTAGGTTTTCTATTTGCCACCCTAATGGGTTTATCTTTAAAACACACAGACTGAATGGTAGCCAATATTTGCTTGAAGTATTCCCACATGATGAAACAATTTTGACCATTAAACTCCTTATCCCAGTCAGTTTCATTGAGCATTTCTCGGGGTTTGCTAAAATCTCCATTTCTGAATCTAATATCTTTTCCCTATTTGACTTGCAATTTGGGCCCAGACCTCATATTCCAGTTAAATCTAATAATAATATAATGATCACTAGCTCCTAAAGTCTCCCCAACTTCGACATCATTCACCATATTTTCATCATTTGTTAATATTAAATCTAACAATGCTGCATGCCTTGTTGGTTCTTGGACCATCTGACTCAAAAAGTTGTATAGAATACAATTTACAAATACTGAACTTCTATTAACCATACTACTCAAAGTATTCCACTCAATGTCTGGAAAATTAAAATCACCCATAATGACTATTCCTTTTACATTATTTTCACACGCTACCTTGATTTCCTTCACCATTTCTTCATCTAATACTTGACTCTGATCAGGAGCTCTGATCAGAACAAAACAAAACAAAAAGTAGTGGTGGAATGAGAGGTCAGTTACCTCAAACACCTGCTGAAAGAAATTTTTGAATTGTTTGAGGATGCAACTGATTAAACATTCTCAATGTCAGGATTCTGTTTCATCAGTCTTAAATATCTCCTATGTTCAAGAAATTTAGTATCATCTTCAGCAGATACATTCAAAATATAATTATGCTCTGTTTTTCAAACTAAATAATCCACACAAAAGTGACTTCAGTTGTATGAAAATATAAAAAATTTATCAGTTTGCAAGTATAAAAGATCCTATACGTTTAAGCATGATTGGTACTCTGAAAAGTGATAAGTTAACAAGTGTTTCTGTATTAGCAACAGCACAGTTCATTTTCAAAGTTTCTAATATCATTTTTGCATTATCAGAGGATTTACATGGAATTAGTTCAGGAAATCTTTCACCAAAGTGGAAATTGTTCATCTTAATTGTTTCCTCAACTAAAAACTTGACAGATGTATACCATATGAAGGCAGGATCATATAATTATTGAAATACAGAAATATTTTAGTCAATCTTGTATTTCTGAAGAAATGGATATACAGATATATTGAAAAAATCATGGAGATGTTTTCAACACTGGCAGAGATGTTATAGAAATATTACAGTGTCTTCTGCTCCTGTGAAAAGAATCTTCAGCTTAATAAAAGACTTTCCATCCTGACAGATGTTGATTGAATGCCGGAGACAAAAATATTGAAACTTTTCAATGTTTGTGAAATGCAACAATAACTTGTATATATATATATATATATATATATATATATATATATATATATATATATATATATATATATATATATATATATATATATATATATATATATATATATATATATATATATATATATATATATATATATATATATATATATATATATATATATAGCACCAAAATGGATGGGTATCCAAAAAATATTTCAATAAAAAATGTGTATCTCACCCAACTGTACAACCTCCGAAAATTTTTTTCTATAACCAACTATTTTGTTGCTGTGCATGGGAAATTTTTTAACACATTTCCTGTGTATGGCACCAAAATGATTGGGTATATAAAAATTTTTTTTACAGAGAGTATATAGTAGAGAGAGTTACACATTTTTTATTTAGAGAGATTTTTTTGAATACTCAACCATTTTGTTGCTTTACATGGGGAAAAATCAATAATTTGAAATTTTTCCCATGCACAGCAACAAAATGGTTGGATATAAAAAAGAAAAAGTTTTCAAAGGTTGACCAGTTGGTCTAATTATACATTTTTTATATAGAAAATTTTTTTTTTGTATACCCAACCATTTTGGTGCTGGTCGTGGGAAAATTAAAAATTTTTTTCCCATGCACATCATCAAACTCTTTCAGTATACAAAAAATTGTTGTAATTAGAAATGTGTATCTCACCTATCTATACAACTTCTTAAAATTAATGAACTTCGCATGGGTATAAAAAATGTTATGCCCCAAAATAATTAAAAAAAATTTTTTTTTGAACTTTCAGGATTATGGGTATTCGTGAGAATACAAAATTTGAGTATAACAAAATAAATATCGGTGATTTACCTATCTATAGGTCAATTATCAAGTAATTTTGACAAAGAAGTTGAAAAATTTGTTTCATATACGAGTATGTTTGATTTTTTGGCTGAATATTTCAACCTTTTTTTTTTTAAATTTTTTTTTTATTTTAATTTTTTTTACATAATCTATAATACTAGTCTTACCAATTTATGTTAATAAAAAGCACTGCTGAATACCCCCATTTTTAAATATTATGCAGTGGTTAGCTTTCCCTGTGTTTCATTTCTTTATCACCTTCAGTTTTCAAAAATTTAAAAAAATATTAAATTGCATATTTCCATATACTTTTTAATATAGAAATATTCAGAAAGGTTTTTATTTCTCAAAAAAATCTATAAATAGAGTTGTGTCAAGTAATCCTGATTCTTAACACCTTACAAAAGTTGACATTTCCAGAATGTTTGTTTCCCCCTTACGATATATATATATATACGAGGGCAGTCCGATAAGTACTTAGCCTCACAGCCTGATGGCACCACTATTGCAAGAGAAATTTACTATCGTGTAGTACATTCTCGTAGATGGCTACTGTCAAAATTTCAGCCGAATCGGACTCGTAGTTTTGTTTTGAGAGCGTGTGGAAAGCGGACGTGAAGGGAATTTTAGGAAAATGGAAAAAGAGCAATACCGGTCGGTGATACGATTCTTGTTTTTGGAGGAGAAATCCCGCAGCGAAATCAAAGAGCGCTTGGATGCTGTATACGGTGACTCTTCTCCTTCGATTGCGACCGTCAAAAATTGGTTTAATGAGTTTCAACGTAGTCGAACGTCGGTTTTCGATGAGCCACGCTCAAGTGCCCCGAAAACGGCTACCACGGAGGATAACGTGACAAAAATCCTCGACCTCGAATTGAGAGACCGCCGATTGAAGGTGCGCGAGATAGCTGAGACAGTAGGCATCTCAAAAGACCGCGTGGGTCACATCCTGCATGAAGTTTTGGGCATGAGAAAGCTGTCGGCGCGAAGGCTGCCGCATTTGCTCACTCCGGACAACAAGCGCAACCATGAGACCACTTCAGAGCAGTGTTTGACGCTGTTTAAGCGCAATCCGAAGGAGTTTCTGCGTCGTTTCGTGACCGTCGACGAAACATGGATCCACTGGTACACACCAGAGACCAAGGAACAGTCGAAACAGTGGACTTCACGCGGCGAACGTGCTCCGAAGAAGGCGAAGACTGTCCTATCGGCCGGAAAGGTGATGTCCACCGTTTTCTGAGATTCACAAGGTGTGATCTACATCGACTACCTGGAGAAGGGCAAAACGATCACAGGGCTCTACTATGCCGAATTATTGGGCCGATTCGACGCCGAATTGCAGAAAAAACGGCCCCATTAGGCGAAGAAAAAAGTGCTCTTCCACCACGACAACGCACCGGCTCACACCTCCGCCGTCGCCACGGCCAAATTGGTCGAATTGGGCTACGAACTGCTGCCCCATCCACCGTATTCTCCAGATTTGGCCCCGTGCGACTTCTTTTTGTTTCCAAACTTGAAAAAGTCACTCGCCGGGCAGAAATTTGAGTCGAATGAGCAGGTCATAGCCGCCACGGAGGCCTACTTTGCAGACCTTGACAAAACGTATTTTTCAGACGGGTTAAAGAAGTTGGAGCATCGCTGGGTCAAGTGTATCGAGCTACAAGGAGACTATGTTGAGAAATAAATCGCCACTTTTCCAAAATTTTCGTTTCTCTTTTGTAGGCTAAGTACTTATCGGACTGCCCTCGTATATATATATATATATATATATATATATATATATATATATATATATATATATATAATATATATATATATATATATATATATATATATATATATATATATATATATATATCAATTTTAAAGATTTTCTACTTAATAGATTTAATTTTAACTAATTTTTTGTTTAGAATCTCGATTGAATAATGATTTATGAACGTTAATTCCAAAGATAAATATATATAAATTCAAAAGGCTTACAAGTAACTGAAAATGTGATGAATATCATCATTCAACACATACTGTAATTTTCTTTTAAAAATAGTAGAAGAAAATCAGGAATATTATTAATTTCTTTTTTTAATTTTAAATCTAAAAATATGATACAGTAACTAGAAATATATACAAGTGTTACGGAAATATTTCATTGTTTAATTGGGTGGATTTTACGTGTGAGTTATGAAATATGATTTAATTGGGAAAGTTTCCACAACAAATGGTATGTAGTGAAATAAAGGCAAACCTTTCTTGGCTATTAAATGGTGAAATATTTTATTTAAATATTGCAGTCATTTGAACTAATTTTTTTTTTTTATTATGGATAATTTTTCTATTGTTATTACTGTAGTATGTAATAGTTTTCTGTATTATTAAAAAGACATCATAATTCTTAATAAATACTGTATATGTATAAGAATTTTAATTACGATAAAATTTTTTTTATATATCAGTTATTGTTTAATTATGTATATTTTTTTCCAGACATGTAGTTGTGATATCAGTCAAAGAATAGTTAAGTAGCAAATAGAAGGAACTAATAGAGAGCTTTAATTATATAAGAGATATAGAGGCAGCTATTTTTATTGAGCTTTGAAATTAGCTCGTAAGATAGCAGAGTAGCAGAAATTATTTATTTATATTTAAAATATGGAAATGTGCCTGAAAGAAATTTCGTGTTCATAAACTTCATTGCAGGATTGACCCTCATTTAGCGACTAAAATTTGTCCAGCCTATTTATATTCATTATGAGTCAGAGTGAAGGTAAGGAGTCTATTGTATTTTATTTGACTTAATATCCTTTATATAATAAATACAATAAGTTAGAATTCGAATTAATTTTATGCAATAGGAAAGTAAAAAAATAGTAATAAAATTAGTAAATAAAAATAATAATAAAAAATATTTTATTTTCAATTTAATTTAATTATGAGAATCCTCTTTTCAATGGATTTTATTTTGAGGAAGTAGGAATAAAAATTCTTTTTCATTCTCATTGTTCGTATGAGTGCAATTTATAAAGATTATTTTGTAATTCTTCATTGTTAGAAATCATTTGTTGATAGAGGAAACACTACTTGTTAAGAAGGTCATTTGTTGATCTTTCATTAATAATAATAATAATAATAATAATAATAATAATAATAATAATAATAACTGCCCTTATATATTATTTTTCATAATTTACTTAAAATGAAAGATTTTAATTTATTTTTACTCACTCCTTGTGATATTTTTAATATGTTTTGTTAAGCCTTTTCAAAATTATAATTGAGAGTGAACTAATTTGTAGAAGTTTACATGTATCTATGAGATTGTTACTAAATTTTATATGGAGTGAAGTATGTTCATTTTCCATGCACTTCACTCATTTTATATTATTTCTTGCAACTTTAATAATATTTTTTTTTTTGTTTGTTTTATACAATAATAAAAATTATAATAATAGTAATGTAGATTTTTCTTCATTTGTAGCATTTCTTGGATATTTGATCTTTGCCTTTACATAATTTTCATTAAAATTCTATTTCGTTTACTTCTCATTTATGATGCAGATCTTTGTATATACATATAAATTTATCTTCCCATCATTTCCCTTCTATAAATATCATATCCCCTACCTTGATATTTTTCATTTCCCTTTGATTCATCATCTTGATCAACCCCCTTTTTTTTTCATCTCTTGTGATCAAAGGCCGGAGGGCTACTAATTTGCACAGGAATTGGGGAAATAATGGAATTTTGGTTTAGTTAAATGCCAACATTCCCTGATACATTTTGTTTGAAGGTGTGTAAGTCAAAGGAAGTTGTGAAAACATAAAGGGAGTTTGTTCTAGACTTTGCTGGTAGAGTATATGTAAAATTGAGCATAGTGGTTAAGTCTGGGGACTGTGAGTTGAACAGAGAAACAATGGGATTTTATTATATTAATGCTTTTTTTTCTGGGTTTCTAATATTTCTTATTTATTCATATAGAGTTGAATTATTTTTATAGTGACTTTTAATCTTTCAATATTTCTTTCCTTTAATAAATCATCACAGTTGTGGTTAATTTAATTTTTATTATTTTTTTCATGTCTATTTTACAGTTTTGTTTTAAGTTTTCAGTCATTTAATGAATATTTTTGAAAAGTTATTTGTATGTTTTAGTCTCCTCTTTTAATGGTTGCATCTCCTTTTACGTGTAAGATTTCCAATAGGCTTGTGATAGGTGGGTCCTCCTCTTATTTCTTTAGCCCCTGCTTGTGAGTTGTGGTGACGAAAAAAAAGTAACATCCTTCAACACAAGCTTCATCCTTGAATATTTTACTTTTCTTTCAGGATTAGATTTCACTAGACTTATGATTTTAATTTTTTAAATATTTAGAATCAGTTATAATTCTATTGTGTGAAGTTTTTAGTATTCATACAAAGTATTAGTTGAAAATAGATGTTTTACTTTAGTTGCAGGGATTCTTCTCCTTGCATTGTTTTGATTTTTTTTTTTTATAGTTTCATTTTTGCCTGTTTTGATATTGCCATTATTTATTATAAAAAATACATTGTTATCCTATTTATATTTTGGTATCTTAATTTCAATCTTTTAATTCAATTTGTGTAAATTTCCTATTTTTGTAAGTTAGTTTGTGTTAAATAAAAATAATTGTAATTTGCAATGTAAGCTGTAACCTGTCCAAATCTGTCATTATTTCTATGGGAAATTTAGCAGATTTATTTCAAGTACATTTTCAAAAAAAAAAAATGTTTTTTTTTTTTTTTTTTTTAAATTTAGAGAATCATATTTATCTTTTGCACCATTTTGTTATTCATTTCTCATTACCTTTTATATTAAACATAAAACATTACTTATATTTTGGATGTTTTGAATTATTTATTTATTTTTTTATACATGTTCAACTTTTTCTATTGTTTTCCATGCTTATTTTAATTCATTCTACAGTCTGTTAATATTAATTGTCACTTCTATACTATTATAACATTTTTCTTTCAATTTGCTTTAAGTGTGTTTTATTCATTCTATTGTATATATACATATAGAATTTTCAATCATCTTTTGGAGCTGTTATTGTTTAGCAAACATTTGTAGCAGATTTACATCTGTCTTATTAATCTCCTTAAGACTTCAATATATGACTGAAAACAGTTAATTTTATAACAGAAGAATAATATGCAAAATAAAGAAATAAAAATTTTAAAAATATGATAAAGGGAAAGAGGGAAGGAAACATGGAAAGATTTAACCAATATAAGATAGTGAACTGAGTTGGGTCAGGAACTCTTGAAAGGTATAAAATAAAATAAAAATTATCAACTCTATTAATGCATTAGAAAATAAAATAGTAATAATCTTGGTTTTAGTTAATTGTTGATGGGAAATTTGATTTTCATGATGTTTTATAATAGTTAGATATCGAAGAGTTATACAGGGAAGAAAATTGTCCTTGAAAGTAAATAATTTTCTGATCTGATTTGTTTTTTTTGCAGCAAAGAAATCTGTTATTATTATTATTATTATTATTATTATTATTATTATTATTATTATTATTATTATTATTATTATTATTATTGTTTTTTAATTTTGTTTATCTGTATTTTAGGTGATGTTAAAACTCCTGAATCAGCTGAATCATCAATTGCAGATGGAAAACTACTGACAAGACTTTCTTTAAATAGTATTCCTAGTATCGATAGAAGTGATGATGAATCTCCTTCATCAAATTCAAATGATCAACCGAACTTGGCTCACACTCCACCTCCAGAAGATATTGTTCCACATACTCAGCCCATTTTAGCACATACCCCACCTCCTCACGATGACATAAGGTCCAGTCAGCCTGTTCCTAACCTAGCTCATACACCTCCCCCACCACCAGCACCTCAAACAGCAGCTGAAGCATTGGCAGAGTCATCTCATCGTTCATCACCTAGAGTATTAGATGAGTCACCTGGGGATACTTACGCAACAATTCCAGGATCAAGTGATCCATCTACTCCAGACCCAAGACGACCCCCTTTTCCTATTGGTTATAAACGTTCTTCATTGGATGCTGGAAACCCTGAGCCTATGGGGTATGGGGTTCTAGGCAGCAGCCCTCCTTCCTTAAATGGAGCTTATGGGGCCATTGGTGGACTATATAACAGTAGTCACCCTTCTTCTGGAATATACAGTGGTTCAGCATCACTTGGCAGCATCTATGGCAATTCAGGACCTCCACCTCCAATACCTCCTCCTCCTTTGGATGCTGGAATTATAGAATCTCATCATCGTAGAGAGCATTCCTTCAATTCACTTCATTCAGTAAATTCCCTTCGTGAATATTATGACAAGGGTTTGAATCGATGCATTTCTACTTCTCCAAAATTATCAAATAGGTAAATATTTATCATAAAAATTTAATTTATTATATCCTGAAATTGTGAGGCTTTTCATTTTTTTTATAATAATATGACAAAAATTTAAAATTGTTTTTAACTGGACTAAAAAAAAAAAATGGTTGCATCATTGAGATAATAATAGATAATCTTAAAGAAAGCTATCATATTTCTAATTTAGTGTATATATATATGGACCAATTAGTAGTCATCATCAGGGTCAAGTTTATCTATTAGATACAGATTTATCACTTTCTTTTTTAATGGCAGAAGCTAAATAATTGCATTAGAATTGTTTGCAGTTATTACTTTCCCATTTAAAGTTATTACTCTAGTTTAATTTGATTTTTATGTTTCTTAGAAACTTAATCACTACTTTCTTTGTTTATAATGTAAATAGATTTGCAGTTTGTTATTATTTTTATTAGTTTTTCATTATTACTCATTAGTTTTAATTGTAAATATATACATTTAAAGATTATTATTATTTTTAATTTTTTTTTTGTTAGTGATTTTTTTGTTTTTAGCCTTTAATGTGCACAGTTTACGAACCCTTTCTCTTTGAAAGTTATAATTTTGTAAGGAAAAGTGAACTGATAAGAGCTAGATGAGATAAAATAGACAAAATGAGGATGGCTGGGGAAAGATTGTGTTAAAATGAGAAAATAGACGTAATGTGAACTAATATGGTCAGTCATAATTTTGGTCTAGACTAATAAGTGTGCTGTGATATGGAAAGTTTAGTTATAGAATGTCCTGGAAGGATAGATAGTTTAGTTATAGAATGTCCTGGAAGGATAGAAAGTTTAGTTATAGAATATCGTGGAAGGATAGAAAGTTTGGTTAT
>SEYY01009306.1:15000-20276 GCA_009176605.1 Armadillidium nasatum | reverse complement strand
TGAACGGCAAATGTCCGAGACTACCTGGACTACCCTAGGATTCCACAACTCCTCATAAATAAGGAATATCAATTTATTGCGTCCTAAATGACCATACTCATAATGTATTTGGGAGACCATAGATATTAAGAAAGAGAAAGGGACAATATATTTTTTCCTATTATTTACATCAATACATAGAATACCACCTTCTATATAGATTTTGTTATGAACTGATTTATACAGTTTTAAAACCTTACTCCATTGAGCTACAGGGGTATGATTTTTAACTACTCTCAATAAATTTTTTAACAGGGAATCTTTCTTTTGTTCCTTAAGAATAAGCTCACTATCTATAGAAAAAGAGGACAGTGAAAGAAGATTATCCCTATCATCTAGCACATTATCATTATTAATTTTTACTAGCTTTATTGGAGGTATATTGATCATATTGACTTTAACCTGCTCAGTTTCATGACTAAATGGAACAAGAAGATTATAATGTACCCCAGAAACACATTTTAAATGACATATATTAGAATCAGAATCATTACCATAAATCATAGGTATTGGGGTGTTAAAATAAACTAAAACCCTACACTTACTCAATTGTGTAAACGCATGAATAGCCTCAGGAACAGGCATCTGACCAGGGTATTTCATTAACCTTAATCTTTTTAGTGTATTTCGTCCTTGCAGATTATACTTACGAGGATCTTTCAACATTTCCCCGATAACTACCTCTCTGATCTCTGCATGACCTTGCTCAGTCCCTTCCAACCACAGGGATAAGCACCGGAACAGAGAATCCCCTCCTCCAGGTACCTCCACCTGTTTAAACCCAGCTGGAATAAATGACTGATTCGTAATACAATCATCCACTTCTTCAACCACAGCATTAGAATTTTCCAAATCCTCTGTAGGGACTGGCGAACGCGACAAAGCATCAGCAAGAATATTCTTATTCCCGCTTATGTGCCTTATTTCGAAATTGTACGCGCTTAATTCATTTAGTGTCCTAGCGATGCGACCATCTGCTGCTGACATGTTATGCAAATATTGAAGAGGTTCATGATCGCTATAAATAATAAACTTCTTTTCGTTGCACAAGAATGGTCTCAACGCCTTGACTGCCCAACGTAGAGCAGCTAATTCCCGTTCCACGGTAGAATAACTTTGTTGTGCTTTAGAAAAGGTCATTGAAATATAGGCTATAGGTCTGGGTTCACCCTCTTTCTGTTGTGACAGAACAGCTCCACTTCCGATGTCTGAAGCATCAACATAGAGTTCTAATGGGGGCGAATCCTGACTATAATCTGGAAATGTCAGTACGGTGGGACTCACCAGAGCAGACTTAAGCTTATCAAAAGCCGTCTGACATTCCGGCGTCCAATTTACTACTCGTCCTCCTGTCTGACAAGACAGGGGCTTGCTAATTGCAGAACAATCAGGAATATGCCGACGGTAAAAGTTCACCATTCCCAAAAACTGCCGTAGCTGTTTGACAGTGGTGGGAACTGGGAAATTCAAAGCTCCCGACAGATTCTTCTCCAGTGGAAGAATACCCTGACCACTGATAAGGTGGCCCAAGAATTCCACTGACTCTCGGCACAATTTAGTCTTTTTGGGCTTTAATTTGAACCCGTTTACATGTAGCGCTCTTAAAGCTTTTTCCAAAGATAGAATATGCTGCTCGAAAGTCTCAGAACGAATTATAATATCATCTAAGTAAGCCATTACTTCTGACCATGGAATACCAGATAAGGCCAGCATCATGCCTCTTTGGAAAGTGGCCGGCCCGCCTTTCACACCAAATGGCATTCTGAGGAACTCGTAATGCGATAGCGGGGTGGAAAATGCCGTCTTCTCAATACTATCCTCAGCCATCTCAATCTGATAATATCCTCGTACCAAATCGATTGTCGTAAAGAATTTCGCGCCCGACATATTATATATCGAGTCAATAAGGTTTGGCAATGGAAAAGCGTCACTTTTGGTTACCCTGTTGAGAGCACGGTAGTCTAAACATAAACGTAGAGAACCATCCTTTTTGCGGACAGGGACAACAGGAGCAGAATAAGGTGACCTACTCTTCCGGATAATTCCGCCTTCCTCCAACTCCCGGCATTGCCGTTCAATCTCTTGGGAAAGTGGTCCTTGAAATCGTCTTACTGGCACGTGAACAGGGCGATCAGTAGTCAACTCTATCTGGTGTTGAACATTCCTTGCGAGTCCCACATCATCATCGCCGGTGCTAAGCACGGAAGAATACTTCAACAAAAGATCACAGAGTCTGCTCTTCTGGGAGTCGTCCACTGGAATTGCGGAAAACTGAAACTCCTCGTAAATTCTGTCCTGCGTCCAAAACTTTTGAGACTCCCGGCTGTCGGCGTCCTTCTCCACGTTGACACTATTAATCAAGATATTGGATGTTTCAACTGGAACAGCCATTCCCAAGGTATACCCTTTCGGTACAAAACGTGAAGACTCACTATGATTGAATAGTGCTACAACTTGATGATCTTGCATCGCAATAACCCCAGAGAGAACCTCCAGATTACCCTCCTGAATTCCCTCCAAGATGAAAAAATCCCGAGAATATGAGCAGCTAGCTAAGTTTACTGAAACCAGCCCGCACTGATGCCCCTTCAATTCAATATTCTCCCCAGTATGAACCATCACGCCGTTAGCATCCCTAGTGGAATCAGAAGCCACCACCCGGAACCTATCTCCCTCCCTGCATAGCAATTGATAAGTAGACATATCAGGAAGAAGATTATTTGTCCTCAAGAGAGGAACCCCGAGAACTAAGGATTCTTGCAAGAACTCGGATGGAACTACCAAAAAGTCATCCAGCTTGGTTATGAAACCACCAAGAAAGCGCAGACTAAGATTAACCATTTGTGACACGTTAATAGTCTTGTGGCCTAACCCACTGATAGCTCTTATAGGAGAAGAATATACTTCCAAATCTGACAAAGATTCTACCACTGACGACCTAATAAGATTGACACAAGCGCCATTATCCACTAGACAGTTGAAAGTCTTGTCAGAATACCCCTCAATAGAGACGTTGACTAAGAGTGGTTGGCTATCCAGATGATTGAAATTTATCTGAATTATCTCGTCAGAAGCAGAACTCGTTTGAACAGCACCCTGTAATGGATCAGTTCTTGATTCACCGTTCTCCATAGCTTGACCCTCAGCTACGGAGCTACTTAGTTTAAAGATGAACCACTGCATGCACCCGGCTCATGACTACCATTACAGGCAGTACATGTCCTTGGGCGTGCACCCAGATTATTCCTTTGAGGTTTCGGTGCTTCCCGTTGACCTTCTGAGGAATTGCCTTTATTGGTGCAATCCTTCCCAAGATGTCCCGCTGAACAAAGTGGACAAACTGGGGAAGTCTGTTTAGCTGAGGGCTGACTCTCCTCCTTCCTCTGCTTCAGAATACGGCAGTCCTCACTCTGATGTCCCTGTTTCCTGCAGTAAGAACAAATATTTTGAAACAGAAAACAGTCATCAAGTGTGTGGTTATTTTTACCACAATGGTGGCAAAACTTCCCACGATTGTCATTAGTAGGTTTTCTTCCCGTCTTCGGGCTTCCGTTATTACGTAGCGCCTTAGAGGGTTTTTCGTTTCTCTTTGTAGGTGACGTTTGATTTTTTTGAGCAGATGTCCTCTTCGGTACGAATCTCTTCACCACTTCACTCCAAGCCGATCCTCCATGATTGGTATTCACTTGAGAGATGTTAATCACTTCTGGCCCATCAACAAAGCTCTGCTCCGCCCTGAGCTCATTGTAATGCTCATTGGCCAGTCGAACAATTTGATCAAAAGCAAGCTTCTGACCAGAAGAACCTTCGTGATTAAGAATATAATCACGCATTCTCTGCTCCACTGCTGGCGGTAGATTATGTAGAAAAGCTTTCCTGAGATTATCATGAGAGCGCATAGATACACCAGGATACGCCCGGTTAGCCAATTGCTCAAGACGCAGAGCGAACATGTTAATGCTCTCCCCAGGCTTCATTTTTGCCAACATAAACTCCTGAGATGCTTTTTCGATTTTTTGCTTACTCTCATAATCCCACCAATGCAAGAGGGACTGTTTAACAACAGCATACGAGTCTTGTTCCACGGTTAATTGATGGTAAAGATCAGAATATGACCCCTCCAGATAATTCCCGAGAATAGTCAACCAGTCCTCCTGCTGATCCGGATAAGAAAGCTCACAATATCTCTCGAACTTTCGGAAAAACTGGTGCAGATTATGACTTTTATCTGGGTGGAATTTCTGTGGTGGTACAGCTCTAGGTCGATATGCTCGCGCGTGCAATTGCGTCATAATATTCATAGATTTTACTAGCATAGTCAACTGAGCTTCGATAGCATCCAGTCGTGCATCTGGAGACACTGAACCATGAGAAAGTGGAACATCATTATTAATGGAAGAATTATGAAACACCTGAGAAGAAGCGATAGGGTCTGGGTAAATATTTGTAGGTACCGTCGTGTCAAACACCGGTTGCCGAGTTACAGAATAAGGCCAACCCGCAGTTACAACAGTTGTGGAAGGCAGAATTGCGCCCGGGAAGAAACCTCATCCAGGGTCTGGCATCCAACTGTCTCTTAGCGTCAGCCAAAAGTTTCCGCATTTTTCTCATTCATGTAAAATCTTATGAGTACCGAGAAAGTGGAACATCATTATTAATGGAAGAATTATGAAACACCTGTATATTCTATAAGAATTGACTCCTTACGCGAGGTGTAGAAAACTAATCCAGAGTCATTACCAGCTGTAATCTCAGTCATCATTCACATTCCGGCTGGGTATTTGTAGGTACCGTCGTGTCAAACACCGGTTGCCGAGTTACAGAATAAGGCCAACCCGCAGTTACAACAGTTGTGGAAGGAACAGAATATGCTTGCGCCCGGGATACTCCCGGAAACCTCGTGAGTGGTGGTAAAGAAAACTCCCCAAACCGATCTCTCGCAACCCCCAAGGGTCCAGCACCACTAGCCCTCCCTGATTGCGGAAGAAGATGCGCTTCTTCACGATCAAATGGGAAGATTACTCGTTCTGGTGCCGGTTGCACATGCGCAGCCACCGAGGCCTGTGCTGACTTCAGCCTCTCTGCTCTCTCCTCATCCAACTGTCTCTTAGCGTCAGCCAAAAGTTCCCGCATTTTTCTCATCTCGACAGCCATACCATGGTCCATGCCCGCTGCACCCTCGGACTCAACCGACTGATTGAATAGACTAGTCAAGACCACGTCCTCAGGTTTATTCT
>SEYY01009306.1:7500-10000 GCA_009176605.1 Armadillidium nasatum | reverse complement strand
ACGCAAATTTCTTAAGTGAGCACAGACGTGGGCTTTTATGTAATTTAGATTAAATTCAGCAGGAACCAGAGAAGATGGAAGAGAATTCCACAAAACAGATGTGGCTGGAAAGAAGGAGGCACCACGGTAGAAAATTCTGGAGTTGCCAATGTCCACACAAAATTTATGTGTAGACAATGCACCCCTTTTGCTAATAGGACGACGTAAAGGTGGAGAAATACGAGTGGACACTTCCCACTATCATTTGTCGCTGTTGTACCTATATAAAAAAAGGCACCAACGTTACGTCGCAAAGAAAAGGTGTTAAGAGAATTAGAAAGAGCGTAACAATTAAAAAGATCAATATAAAATAATTTTTTCGCCTTTGACTCAACCCTATTCAAACGTCGAGTGAAACCTGAGACTCCCCCAGATATGAGAGAAGTACTCCATACAAGGGCAGATGAGGCCTCTGCATAATTGAAGTAACTGCGGAAAAGAAAGAAATTCCGCTGTCTAAACAGAACTCCCAGCTTCCTTGAGGCTGACCTAGCAACCATTGTAATGTGACGTTTCCAAGACAATTTTTTGTTTATGTTAAGGCCAAGGATGTTTATACTGTCAACAGGAGAGACGGGAAAATCATCAAAAGAAATAGAAAAGTTAGGAGGTGTCTTTGAGACGGAGATTTTAAGAATTTAACGTTTTAAAAGTGTTTAATTTCACAAGGTTGAGACGACCCCGTTGGGAAATTCTATTGGGATCAGCAAGAACGGAATCGGAAAAATGAAAATGAGTCAATTCTAGATGCAAACGAGGGAGCAGATTCAAAATGAATAGAAGAATGGAGTGTTGACTCATCTTCATATGAATGAATAAAGTTAGATGAGCAGCTGAGAAAATCATTAATGAAAAGTAGGAATAGAATAGGAGACAGGACAGAACCCTGAGGAACACCGCTATTGACAGAAAAGGAAGAAGAAGTCGCCCTATCAACAACAGAAGAAATGTAACGATTAGAAATTAAACTAGCCATAATAAGCAAAGAGAAAGAGGAAACCTAAAGGAGGGGAGCATGGAAAGTAGCTACGCATGTCAAATGCCTTAGATATGACAAGCGCCTCCACTCAAGTCTACCAAATATATATATATTTATATATATTTCACAAACATGGTCACTAAGGGCAGAATACCATAAATTTGTGAGGTAAAAAATTTATATCGTAAGTAGAAATCAGCTTCGAAAGCCATACTGATGATCAGAAAGAAGGGAATGGGATTCCAGATGATCAAATAAATGAGAATTGAGAAGAGTTTCAAAGATCTTAGACAGAATACAAGTGAGAGCTATAGGGCGATAGTTAGAAGTTTTAGAGCGGTTACCTTTCTTCGGAATAAGTTGAACTATTGCGAGCTTCCAACTTTGAGGGAAGTACTAGTATTGAGGAATAGAGAGAAAAGTTGATCGAGGGACGGAGCCAGCTCAGAAGCACACTCCTTTAAAACTCGGGAGGAAAGTGATGATGGATATATATATAATATATATATATATATATATATATATATATATATATATATATATATATATATATATATATATATATTATATATATATATATATATATATATTATATATTAAAAAAAATTACTCAATGTGAAAATTAAAACTAAAATGGAATTAGACCTTTCGATCCAAATGCGTCCTCATCAGAATCCTTAAAAAAATTTCCTTGGAAAGAGTCAAAGTTAAAAACCTGCCAGTTCAAATGAAAAACTCAAATTAAAAATTCTCCATAAACGCCCAGCAATTTAAACTTATATTAAAAAAAGGGACAATATCAAAATAAGATTAATCACAAACAACATCCTTAAGGAATACAGGATTTAATAGCTGGGCAGAGTTATTTGGGGAATTTTTAAATTGGAATTTTCATTTGTGGAGCGTTTACTGGCCAGTTTTTTAACCTTTGACTTTAAAAAAAAAAAAAAATTTAAGGAGTCTGATGAGAACGCATTTGCGTCGAAAGGCCTAACTCCTTTTTATTTTAATTTTATTTAAAAATTTCTTTCTTTGTTATATATATTACTATAATATAATATAATATATATATATATATATATATATATATATATATATATATATATATATACATATATATATATATATATATATATATATAATATATATAATATATATATATATATATATATATATATATATATATATATATATATATATAATATATATATATATATATATATATATATATATATATATATATATATATATATATATATTAGTGATGGATCGGATGTAATTTTCCTAATTTGGATGCGATGTCGAATTTTGAGAAGTGCGGATGCGGATGCGTTTTTGATTTGTTAATTTTTGATGAGGATGCGGATGCGGATGCGGATTTTAATTTTGATGAGGATCGGATGCGGTGCGGATGTTAATTTTGATTAATATGCGAATGCATATCCATCATATATATATATATATATATATATATATATATAT
>SEYY01009306.1:0-2500 GCA_009176605.1 Armadillidium nasatum | reverse complement strand
CAGATTTTTTTCAAAACTGTCGACTAATTTCTTTGTTGACATCTCATTGAAGTCAGTGTTGAAGATTAAAGAATTTGACTACTACCCCACCCATAGACGTGGTCATTGAAGTCAGTGTTGAAGATTAAAGAATGTGACTACTACCCCACCCATTTATATTTCTACTGATACTATAGCAGTTACTACAGTAATGATAAAAATTGTAATAATTGAAAAATGCTCTGAATAAGGAAAGCACTACGACTAAAAGGCTTGAGAGCAAGAAAATGAGCATAAACATTTGTGTTTGTACTTATATTCGTATCTGCGAGGTAAGATAGGAAGGAACTTGGACGCCTGAATAAGCAAGTTATTACTTCCACTGTGACTACAATAATAATAATAATAAATAATAGTAATAAAAAAAGTGAAGGAAAAGCATAAGACGAGAAATTATAAGAAAACCCTGAAGGTTAACTTAATAGTAATAATATTTGTAATAAAAGTATTATAAAGTGGGTAGATGCTGAGGATATGGAGTCTTGATCAGGTAGAGTATATGTTTCTTTTTATCAGTGTCAAGGAAAAAGTTAAAAAAGTCACATAAAAGTGTACCCTAGAATATAAATATATCTGGATAAATGGAATATGCATGTAAAGGATTGATAAACTTCTTTATGGAAGAAGTGGAAGAAGCTTACTGTTGCGCTACTGGCATATACTCTTGTGATTGGGAAAGCAAGTCAGTTTGTGTCATTGTTTTGTGGTATTTGGATGATCTCTGTGAAATTTATTTGCATATTGTAACGTGCAGTAATTTCTTTTAATCACCTCACGTAATTTTTTTGCTAAATACAGTGGACACTGCTCTTCTGAACTTCTATCCGTAAACCTGTTCCTTAGGATAGAACACGTGCTACTCGTCTTTCATATTATTCTACATATATTGAACTTATAAAATCAGGAACAATTCTTTTTATTTTTAACCTTACTACTTTTAACTTGCATAATTTCGAAAGACGACTCCTGTTGGACTTTATAAAATATTGATTTTTCCCAACTCTGCTGAAAACTTTTTAATAATTCTAATTATATATCACCTGAGACCATATATGAAATGTAAAAATAAAATGAAAATTCTCCTACAAAGTTAATGAAATTTATGACTAATTATAAAATCCAATAATTTTAACAAATACTCACAAATGAAGTCATCATTCCAATCCAAGCACCTTTTCCATTGCTAAAGGAAACGAAAAATCCCAAAATAAAAACTCCAAATATGGGTCCTAAAGAAACTCCTTCAAAAGTTAAAGCGAACTGAATGATACTCTTTACCTTCGATGATAAGAAGGCCATTCCAATGAATATGGCTCCGTATATAATTACTAATATATATATATATATATATATATATATATATATATATATATATATTATATATATAAGATATATATATATATATAATAATATATAATTTACTGGTGTTTTCAATGTATCTAATGTTGGAATCCCCTATTTTATTTTTTATCGATTTCCTATAGAGTAAGAATAAACACGTGTTTTAGTCCCTAGTACCAAAATTTCTAAATAGTTATTAATTTAGTTATTATTATCTCTATTTATAATGATTTTTCATTTGTGTTTATATTATTTTATGATTTTTATTCTCGTACCAAAATATTTTATGAAGATCTACTTTACTATTTCTTATAATTCTCCATTGAGAGCACGAATTTAAAAGAAACTGGGAAGAAAAACTTAATTATCGTTATTTTTATTAAGTTTTCTCGTTCATACCGTAGTTAATTTTTCCCCGCTATATCAATAAGCAAATTACTGTTAGAGTTTAAAAAACAAATTTTATTTTATTATTATTATCCTTTATTAGGATTATCATTTATAGCAGGATTTAAATCTTAGTTTTAAACTCAATCCCGAACTATTATTATTATTATTATTATTATTATTATTATTATTAATCATTATTATATTTTATTATTATTGTTATTATTATTATTATTATTATTAATATTATTATTATTACTAAAAAAATGCATAAATCAAAAAAAAAAAAAAAAAAAAAAAAAAATTATTATTTATTATTATATTATATTATTATATTATTATTATTTATTATTATTATTATTATTATTATTATTATTATTATTACTTTTACAGGTTTAAGGACCTAATTTTAATCCTTAAACCTGTAAATGTACCATCTCCTGAATAAAGCTTTATTGAATGAATGAATTATTATTATTATTATTATTATTATTATTATTATTATTATTATTATTATTATTATTATTATTATTATTATTATTATTCAGATGCATTACCACCATTTACGGTATCATCTTATTGTAATTATTTCAACGTTGGGATGAGTTCTTTTCCCTACGGTACTTTCCCAATTAAAGTTTTATTTTATCATTCTTTTTATTAAGTTAAATAACTGAATTTTAAACTGAAAATTATTAGAAAATGAAGCAAATACGAATCTCTCTCTCTCTCT
>SEYY01009305.1:242500-245242 GCA_009176605.1 Armadillidium nasatum | reverse complement strand
ATTATTATTATTACTATTATTATTATTATTATTATAGTGGTAGTAGTAATATTAGTAGAAAGTAATAGTAGTAGTAATTGACGGTTCCAAATTATCTATTGATAAATGTCAGAAAGGACAGATGTCATATGTTTAGCCATACAGTTTTCCCAAACCTTCAAATAAACTTTTTTTTTTAACTTTTTTTTATTTTTTTTTATTTTTATCAACGTGACCTACATCCAAAATAAAAGAAAGAAGAAGAAAAAAAAAAAGATTTGGGATACTTTATAAAAAAGGAAATTGAGAAATAGTTATTATAATCGTAGTATTATTACGGAGAGTAAATTATAACAGAAAAAGTAAAAATACTCGTTATTTTTTTATCAATTTTAATTTCTTTTTTTGAATTTTTCTAAATTAAAAAATAATAATAATTAAAAATAAATATATTTTATAATAAATAATAATGTTATTGATAATATTTATTGGTTTTCAAATTCTCTTATTTTTATATATATATATATATATATATATATATATATATATATATATATATATTATATATATATATATATATATATATATATATATATATATATATATATATATATATATATATATATATATACATATATATATATATATATATATATATATATATATATATATATAATATATATATATATATATATATATATATATATATATATATATATATATATATATATATATATATAATATATATATATATATATATATATATATATATATATATATATATATATATATATATATATATATATATATATATATATATATATATATATATATATATATATATTTCAAAGCCCTTTTTCATGTAATTATATTTATACAATCCTGTATTATTCCTGTATTCCTGTAGATGCTGATTGAAAATCACGGAATAAAATTGCGATATATTTTCATAAAGCCGCGGAATATGATTGCGATATATTATGTATAAAGTCGCGGAATACGATTTCTACAATTATATCCCATTCATTAGGTTACTCCGGTTGCTCATATATTATATTCGATCGGAATCTTCGTTTGTGACGTCACTGGTCTGATTTTCTATTTTACAGGATGTGAATTTTTTATTTATTTATTTTATTTATATATTTTGT
This sequence comes from Armadillidium nasatum, assembly GCA_009176605.1. Classification (NCBI taxonomy): domain Eukaryota; kingdom Metazoa; phylum Arthropoda; class Malacostraca; order Isopoda; family Armadillidiidae; genus Armadillidium; species Armadillidium nasatum. The sequence goes on along the minus strand of SEYY01009305.1, from coordinate 244,112 downwards.
GAATAAAGATAAAGATAATCTTGACTTTACGATATCATCTAACTTGCGATTATTTCAATTTCATATTTTATTTTTTTATTATATTATCAGTTTATCATAATTTAAATAATTTTAAATTTAAAATTTTTTTATAATAAATTTAATTTTTTTAAATTACTTTAAAATTGTTTTAGAATTTGTAATTATTCAAATTTTTTTTTTTTAAATTACATTAAATTATTTTAAAATTTACTTCGTAGTGAATCGTTTCATAGTTTCTTGAAATTGAGAAAATTAATAAAAATCGTTAAAAAATTATAAATAATAAATAATAAATAAATAAAATAAAACAAATAAATACATATATAATAATAATATATATATATATATATATATATATATATATATATATATATATATATATATATATATATATATATATATATATATATATATATATATATATATATATATATATATATATATATATATATATATATATATATATATATATATATATATATATATATATATATATATATATATATATATATATATATATATATATATATATATATATATATATATATATATATATATATATATATATATAAAGGTTATCATAACCAAGATCACTTAAACATTGGTATTCCTAAGAAAAATAGAGTAACAATGGGAATCTACTGAAGGTAAGCATATTAATGATAATAATAATAGTAATAATAACAATTACACTAATTATAGTAATAATAAGTAAATAATATTTATATAATTAATAATAATGAAAAAAACTACTACTACTACTACTACTACTACTACTACTACTACTACTAACTACTACATAATAATAATAATAATAATAATAATAATAATAATAATAATAATAATAATAATAATAATAAATAATAATAATAATAATAATAATATAATAATAAATAATAATAATAATAAATAATAATAATAATAATAATTAATATTAATTAAAATAATAATAATAATAATAATTAATATTATTATTTTGTTATTAAATATTTAGAATTATTTTAAATAATAATTAATAATAATAATTAATAATAATTATAAAATTATTATTATTATTTATTATTAGTTATTATTATTGAATTTAATTATAATAATAATAATAATAATAATATATAATAATAATAATAATAATAATAATAATAATAATAATAATAATAATAATAATAATAATAGAGAGGATGAGTTCCAAATGAAAATGTATGTTTTGAAATCCTGACACAAGTTCTTAGAAAGGCAATTCAGTTATTAAATTGTTTGAAGTAAAGGAGATAGAAATGTTGCAGTTCTGTGTGTGTGTGTGTGTGTGTGTGGGTATATGAGGGTGTTAACTCTCATGTGCGTTTATTGATTTAATTATGAAACTTTTCATTATTGAGGTTTTATTTATTCCTCTATACAACTTATTATTATTATTATTATTATTATTATTATTATTATTATTATTATTATTATTATTATTATTATTATTATTATTATTATTATTATTATTATTATTATTATTATTATTATTATTATTATTATTATTATTATTATTATATTATTATTATTATTATTATTATTATTAAATTTTTTTATTATTAATTATTATTTG
>SEYY01009305.1:232500-235000 GCA_009176605.1 Armadillidium nasatum | reverse complement strand
CACGTTCAGGAGCTCTCGAAAATACTCCTCCCATCTCTCATCAATCTCCTCCTCCTCCACTAGTCTTTCTCCGTTTTTACTGAGGACCGTGGGGCATTCGTTGTTTACTTTTGTTCTGTATTTCTTTGCCAGACCATATATTAGCTTTCTTGTACCTTTCATATCCTTTTCCAGGTCCACTTCTATTTTGGTCCAAGAGTCCTTGTTAGTCTCTTCCTTGTATTATCACTTATGTTCCTTGTTTCCACATATCTCTGTCTCTTCTCCTCTGTTCTGTTCTGCATCCATTCTCGAAAACATTTATTTTTTCTCCTAACCAGACTCTTCATCTCATCGTTCCACCACGCTGTCTTTTTCGTCCCTCCCATAGTTATCTTCTTTATCCCTATGGTTTGCTTGGCCACCTCGTCCGCCTTTCCTTAAACACACTCCACACATCTCCTCCACAAACCGACCTCTCCATCATATCAACATTCATTTTCTTTCGTTTACCTGCTCGTCAAGCTAATAAACAATAATATTATATAATATCTATATATATATAATATATATAATATTATATATATATATATATATATATATATATATAAATTGCAATAAAATTTTTTTTCAAAATGTACTATTCTCCTTCGTAAATTTAAATATTGAATTTTATGGATACTTTTAGAATTAGATTTAAAAAGTTTCACGTTCTTGAAGTTCCACAAAGAGATTATTTATTATTTCTGAAGGAGAGAAAAGTTGGTATCATGTTTCTAAGGGAAGACAAGCGGTAATCCAATTTTGAAGAATTTGATCTCGAAAAAAGTTGAACAAAATCTACCTAGAAACATTTAGTGTTGCCCTCGAATAGAGATCGGAAAATTAGAGATGCTGCAACACCAGAGGAAAATTGAAAATCAAGTTTAATATATTAAATAGATTGAAGAATTCAATTTGTATTATTCAGTTGTGGTGACATTATCCAGCAAAGCTGTTAGAACAAGTGAAGTCAATAAATATATTAAAGTGTAAAAAAAAGAAAACATTGAGGAACATTACTACTGTAAATGAAAAGCAAGAAAAGTACGAAGCATTTGTACTACCACAGTGACACGATACCATACAGGTATGAGTGGAAACTAGACTAAAGTTGACAAAAATAGAAGAGGAATTTGAAAAAGGAGACTAGGAGTCATCAACATATTTTTCGTCCTACCAAATGGTTTGGAGACGCCCATTACCCAAAAAAGACTTTTCATAGAAATTAAAATTAATAAATGAATAAATTAATTAATTAAATAACTAATAATAATAATAATAATAATTATAATAATGATTATTATATACCTTTTCACCTACTTTTATTATATACTGGACATATATATTGTTGTAAGCATGCAAATTATTATTATTTTTATTTTTATTTTTTTATTATTATTATTATTATTATTATTATTATTATTATTATTATTATTATTATTATTATTATTATTATTATTATTATTTATTATTATTATTATTTATTATTATTATTATTATTATTATTATAGCGTATTATTATTTATTATTATTATAAATATTATATTATTATATTATTATTTACAGGTACGCAGCGTGCGTTGGGAAGGCTTACATTTTTGCGATGATCCACAAAACAGAAAAAATTAAAGTTTATATTAAGTCATATTTTTTTTAATTTCATAATTATCAAACGTTAATTTGTAGCTGGTTTTTATTTTAAATATATATATATATATATATATATATATATAATATATATATATTATATATATAATATATATATATATATATATATATTTGGTATCAGAAGCTCAATTCTGTCGCTCAATTCTGAATTCTCAATTCTGAAGCTCAATTGCTCCCTGTCGATTAGTAACGATTGATCTGTAACCTTTTCGGCGAACGGAGTTCTAGCAATGACAAGACAGGCTTGGCAAGTCGATGTCCAAGGTATATTGCTTTCAGTACCCTTGAAGCAGCCTCTGAAACACGTAAAACTCTAGAATTTAAACCCAGGAAACGAAATAGAACTTTGAACTCTGACCACACTTTTGAAAAGAATTAATTTTCTATTATAAATATAGCCACCTAAAGAAATAAAGAAGATGAGATTATGAGTATTGAGGATGAGGGACAGACAGGTGTAATGGGTTTGGCGGAGATGAGAGTGAGAGGGAAGAGAGAAAGTAAGAAATCTAGGTGGAAGATTTGTGTTGCGTATATGGGTGTGACAGAAGGAATAAAGAAGCAAGAAGTGCCATTTGTATTTGGAATAAGATATAAATCAAGGCAGAACATTATTTCAAACAAATTTGGCCAGCACGAACTTCATTTACTGTTGGAGAAAAAATATAATTAATCCGCCTTTAGGCCTCATTAAGCAATATGTAAAAGCTTTAGATACGAATGGCGAGTGTCTTAAATACATAATTTCAAAACTAACAAGTTTAATTAAGTTATGAAAAAATTAAAAAAGGGTATTTTCGACTCCCCACAA